>CAIGRO010163675.1:0-31626 GCA_903798355.1 Fraxinus baroniana | reverse complement strand
TAAATAAATAAGTTTTTACGATAAATATAAGTTTCTTTAATTAGTTAAAGTTGAATAACTTTAAAAATAATTTATATCATACTATTAAAAAAAGTAGGTTATTTTTCAAATAATATTGAATATTAAAAACTTGTTCATGCATGACGCGTACACCAATACGTAGTAGCAATGGACTATGTTCTCATGCATGATGTAACACAATTGTGAAACAAATGCTACCTTTGAAATTGTTTTACGTAATTTAAAGTCACCTAAATTGGATTAAGAGTAAATAAATATAGATTTTAATATACTAACTCATGGACGTTAGACAAAATCGATGACATGCCATTTTCAAATATAATAATACGAAAATAAATTGAGTAAATAATTACTAATTAGAATTTAATCGGTAATTGTCAACGACATCACCGTCAGTAATTTCTACATAAATCAATTTATGTCAATAATTTAGACAAAATACAATATAATCGAAGATTACCAACATGCCTCTGTTGACGATTATCGATAGAAAATGTCATTGGCGATCACCAATGATGATTCGATCCTAATTGTCTACAGGAAACTATTGATGTCATCAATACCAATAAAAGTTTATTTTGTATTTTTTTTATAAAATATCGATAAATAAGTTAATTAATAATAATAATAGTGAATAAGTTATTTTTTTTTAAAATGTAACCATTCCCAACTTTGATTTTTATATTTTTATTATCTTTATTGATGAAATGTCATAAAAGTTAAATTTACTAAACTATATTTGTTTTTTATATTATTAATTTAAAAGTCGTTCAAAATCTTGAATTGTTTTTTAATTGTTATTAAATTATTGAGAAATTTTTTGAAGTAATATTTAATTTTGTATTTTAATTGCTTTGAATTTTTAGAAGTAAATTAAATTTATTAAGACAATTTACTTAATTATCGTTGATGGGAATTTCATTATTATATTTAAATGTTATTTTGTTACCTACAAACATTTTTGTCGACGATACTTATTCTTTTCCATTTTTATTGAAATAAAAAATATTTTTTTTTTTAATTTTTATTTCTTTATTTAACAACAAAATCACTTTCTTTTATTAAAACAATTTTTTTAATTATTAGTAAGAAAATACAAGTCCTAGTTTTTGTGGAGATCTTTACAAAAGGGATATATCTGAATTATCATATAATACTTAGGGTGGAGCCTTTTGGGTCAAAATTGGGCTATAGCCCAAGATAAAGTTGAGGAAAGAAAATAGGAGAAACACGTCGTTACAATACCAAAATCTCATCCACGTGCTTTAAGACCGAACCTCAGTTCTTTGAAATCGAAATGAAGCCTCAAATCATCGAAAACTCCTCACTGGGTGCTCAAAATTCAGCTTCCAGCACTTCTCCTCCTCCTCCTCCGGCGGAACCAGTTAAAACCCACCCGGAAGAAATTGGTATTCTTCACGGGTCAGGTGAAGTGACGTCGAATATTGAAGCTGGAAGGCGCTATAGAGGAGTCAGACGGAGGCCATGGGGGAAGTACTCGGCGGAGATTCGGGACCCGACCCGGAAGGGGTCTCGGGTATGGTTGGGGACTTATGACACTGATATTGATGCAGCTAGAGCTTATGACTGTGCAGCCTTCAAGATGAGAGGATCGAAAGCGATTTTGAACTTTCCGTCGAATGCCGGGAAATCTGACCCGCCGGAAAACACTGGCCGGAAGAGGAAAAGAGTAAAGATTTAGACTACACAGGATTGCACGAGTCCTGTTTGAATGTTAGTGAGGCTAGGGCATGTTTGGTTATATTTAAAAAGTTTACACGTGCGAGTGAGTTTACTTATAAGTAAATAAAAATAAGTTTTTACGATAAATATAAGTTTCTTTAATTAGTATAACTTTACAAATAATTTATATCATACTATTAAAATAAGTAGGTTATTTTTCAAATAATATTGAATATTAAAAACTTGTTCATGCATGACGCGTACACCTATACGTAGTAGCAATCGACCATGTTCTCATGCATGATGTACTAAAAGCATTTTCTTTTTTTAATTAATACATAATTTCAATGTTTTCTCAAAATTCTGTAACATTTCATTTCAACACAAGTTTCCTTATTTATAATATCAAATTATGCACAACTAATGTTTTCTGCTTCACTATACAATTATTTCGCACTCTATTACATAAAAGAGAACCGGAAAATCCTTACGGGGACACCCACAAATTGGTCATTCTAAATCTCTGTCTCTGTCTTTGTCTCGTTCCGGTAATAGTAGCACATTAAAATTGGAACAAAGATCGATAAAATTCCCAAATAGAACATTTTTGATGCAGTGAAGCTGATAATATTCAAGATTATACAAAATTACAGACGAAAAATCCTTTTCTGACCATGAAGAGATGTATATCTATTACAATGAAATATTTTCATCTATAAAAAGTATTACAAAGTGTTTCGTTACATAAAGGAAGATATTGAATCAAGAATTCCCGTATCATATGACGGTAGTTTTCCTTAAAATGGGCAACCCTACACATGCATTACCTTAATCGTCATGCATTCTCAGAGATGACACTCCTAAAGAAGAAAATGATCGATCATATGTTGGATGACATCTGCACCTTCAGTATGCATGTGATCCTCTTTTACCTGAATAATTTTCAGACGCTACCAAGAATCAGCATCTTATTTGAATACTCGATAAGATACAGTAATGAAGGAGAAAGATAGAGACTGTGCTTCAGATTAAGAAATACAGATTAAATGGAATGCACACATCAACTAACGCAAAACAGAAGACCTGAAGACTAAAGACTTAAAGATGGGACTCCCAACTCCCTAAGTGAATGCCACGCGACACAGTATCCTACCAGAGACCTCATGCAGTCCTGCTCATAAAGTATAACTATTGGAAAATGGTTGTGCATTCTACATGCAAGCACAGTATCCTACCAGAGACCTCACGCAGTCATCCTCATAAAGTATCACCAATGGAACTACGCCAATTATAGAATCTCACTTTGCCAGGAGAAGTAAATGTTTGTGTATTCTACAGGCAAGACTTGTGCCACGACAATGGAGGTTTTTTCCACGTGGCAGCAGAATAGGGATGGGTTGTCACATGGCCTAAAACCTAACAACATCATTTAGGTTTGATGGGGTGTTGCAGAATCATATCAAATTTCAATAGTCAGTCCAGAGTCGTGCCAGCAAGAATGCTGGCCCTCCAAAGGGCATGGGATTGCAGGATTCCACATGGCCTAAAGATGGAAATGTTGTCTGCTATATAAGTAAGACTTGTGCAAACTACTGTCAAAAAAATTTACACATGGTCCAGAACGCTGACAACATCGAGTAGGTTTGATTTGTCATTGCACTAATATCTTAGTGGAAGTAAATAAGAGGAATTTCTATCATAACAGAAGATGGAGTTAAACATTCCATCTCCAGCAAGAGATAGCAGCCTTGTTCCCGAGCAAGTGTGTACAGTCAGGGATGGATGTAGGGGGACTGAACCAGCCTACTTCATTTTTTTGGTGTAAAAAATAATAATAATAATAAAAAAAAAAATTCATGTGTAATTTTATTTCTTTTTATGTATTAGTCCGACTTGTAATACAGTCCTAGATCCGTTCATGTTTCCTTCTATACTTTCCTCCCATCAAAGGCTTATTTTATAGCACCCTTATGTTTAGTGGGGAACTAGCATAGTATAATCCAAAGTCGAAGAAACAGAGAGAAGTATAAATTTGTACTTTACAGACTAATGCTACAAAATGCAAGCATTTGCCAGTGGGGAATGTCACCTACCCACTTTACAGACTAATGCTACAAAATGCAAGCATTTGCCAGTGGGGAATGTCACCTACCCACACTATTTTAGTTTGTGAAGTCAAGATATATAGATAATGTAGACGATATGTTGATAATATTTTCAAAGCACAAAAAGAAAAATCTATCTATAGCTAATAATAAATCAAAAAGAGCGATGACTAAAAAAATGATTTAGATTCCCAAATCATGATATATAAGGCTATTTTGGACACATTTTCTAAGAATCTATCTGAAATGATGTGATTTTACTTGACTTTAGATACCAAGATTTTCTGGTGAAGGAGGCCATATTGGAAAATAATCCAAGGCAGGCTCCAGAACTCTGTCTTGGCCTGCATTTTTTTGTGGATGTTCACCAATATTTTCTCCAGTTAGTCCAAGTTCATTTTCCAAATTTCTTATCCACTTTCTGCATTCAACTTCACGTTCAGAATTCTCTACAGGATTGGAATCTTTATACTGATCATTTGACTGAGATTCAGTGGTGTACTGTAATGGATTCAAGGCGTCTATCATATTCCAAAAGTCAACATCAAAGTCAAATGGGATTTCAATCTTTTCATCTGATGAACTCTTAGGATTGAAACATGATCCCACTGTTTCATCCAGCCTCGAAAAATAATCGAGCTGACTAACGTTAGAGAAATCCAATGCATATGAAGAAGTCGAAGAATTTGAATAAGCTGTTTCTTTTGGTTCGACAATTAGCCCACGTCGTGTTGATATTTCTTTCAGAGTCCCTTTCTGCTCATTTCCACGAGTAATTGAACTTGATTTACAAGAGTCATTGTCTTGATGGAAACCCACATTTTCCCTTTTCAATAATCTTTTCTTCAAGCGTGTATTCCACACATTTTTAATCTCGTTATCAGTTCTTCCAGGAAAATGAGATGCAATCTTTGACCACCTGTTTAGTATACAAATAATTGTTAGATAAATGTAGAAAGAGATGGCAAAAGAACATTTATCTTACTTGTTTCCCAACAAGTTGTGCAGGTTTATTATGGTTTCTTCTTCTTGAGGTGTAAAGTTCCCCCGTTTTAAATCAGGTCTTAGATAATTAATCCATCTCAATCGGCAACTCTTTCCACATCTTACTAGTCCTGCAAATTAAATACAATTCGATGAATTTAGTAGACTGAGATTTTTCTTTTTATTTTTTCAAATAAAGTTTGAGTCGAGAGAGAGAATATATACCGGCTTGTTTGGGGATGGCGCGCCAATTTTGATGGCCGTGATTGTGAATGAAAGTGATAAGTCGCAAATCTTCAGCAGGAGTCCATGGTCCTTTCTTCACCTTACTCTTATCACAGCAAGGAGCTCGTCCTTTTCCCATCTCTCTCGGAGACGGTCGACGGAATTGTTAAACAATATTGTTTATAGTAAGTGACGAAGTGAAGACATGCAGATTAGATAATTGACATGCATGGTGGTTTCTATATCACTACTACTGCTCTCAATATATATAGTTTGTACCGTGAGACACAGGGTTTTGAGTCAGTACAGGCGGCCGTGGATTGTTGATCATTGTGCAATAAAATATTAAGAGCCCGTTTAATGTCTATTTTTTGCCAAAAAAAAAATGCATATTGGAATAGTGATTTAATGGAGAATGTATGATTAAAAATAAGAAAAAATTTTGAATTTGTATTTAATATTATATTATTAAAAATGTGCAGTTGATAGAAGATAGGAAAATGTATTTTGAAAAAAAAAAAGAATCAAACAAGATTTAAAATTTAAATATAACAATTATTTTGTTGTAAAAATTAGTAATATTTTCACCAAATAATATTGTGGCCAAATTCTGTATAATTCAAAGGAAGAGCACGTGTTCAAATTTTTATAATTGCATTAAAACACTAAAATGTAACATATATTATTTTGACAAATTTGGTATCAAATTCAACGGGGTGTCACAATGGTCAAGTTATCAATATTCTAAGGGGTGGTCATGGGTTTGAATCTCTCCCTTATCCCTTTTATTATGTACTTGTAACATAATTATTTTTATACTTGTAGCATGATTGTTTTGGTTCATGACACCCGTGTGTTATATATTGATAAAATAACCATTTTAGTTTTTGAAATGTGATTTCCAATGTTTGACGAATGGCATAAAATTTCTTTAGTTTGGTGGAATGTAGTTAATAAACATAAGACATTTACAAGGCACATGGAAGTTTTTCTTTTTGAGTATTTTGGGTTTCAATGAAAAAAATAAATAATAATAATACGTCGAAAACTAAATTCAATACAGCAAACGAATTCATAGGTGGAGGAATGAGCCGATGTCACATAATAATGACACATTGAGAACTTGGTGTCCGTTTGTCCTCATTATGAGTGTGTTCGGTAGAGATTAAAATTGAATTAAAATTGAAAAATTAATCGTTATTATTGACTTTTATTAGGCGAGTGAGACTCAATAACGGCTATATTTTCAATTTTAATTGAATTTTGAATTGTACAAAACAAGCTCTATATGTTTTAGTCCCGGGCAAAAAGAAAATAATAATAATAAATATTACCCTTGATTCTATCCCCAAATTAATCCATATTTTTCAACTGTGAAAGCTTTTAGATATTATTTTACTTGAAAAATCTTACAAGCACTCTTACACTAATTTTTATGTTATTCTATTATCCCTAGTTTGTATCCATTACTTGAGCATCGAATGGTTGTAGGAAAGACACAACCCAACGCAAATTAAGGAGTTATTTGATAAAAAATTTAGCAGATTTTAATGAAAATTATTAAAGTATACAATTGAAAAATTAATAAAAATTATATTCCGTACCTTTTAGGTAGGTAGGATTGTAGTGAAAAGACCCCAAAAATCAACATCCAATGACAACATATACATATATGGTATAATTATATACCAACTTAGTCAAAAAAAAACTACAAATGGTGGATTAAGTAGGCAGGTTGCCTAGAAAGACTCAAATAATCCAAACCACTTGGTCAATAAATCTGCTTTTCTTATTGACATAAAAGAGGGCCATTCATGTTTGATATGACTTTTTATTAACGCGAATTACATTGTTAGTGTGTTGTTACTAAATGTTGGCCTTCTAACAGTGTTTGCACACACGTGCTGATATGGGAATTGTCGAGTGCATGCGGCTCGAAAAACACATGGGAACATTGAACCGCATCTTGTACATGGTGTGCGCTTCGATAACATATTGTCTGCAATATTAAGGTTGTAAGAATAAATTTTATTACAATTTTTCTTACCTAATTTTATTTAATCCGACGTACTAAATATGTTATTGTAAATTTCTAGTTTAATGAACTTGTGATGCATCCCCAATTTTTATTATATTCATTAGAATCGGGTGCAAAAATGTTTCCTGATGCAAAGAGGAGGCCTTCAGTTCTCGTCTTTGCACCAAGTAATTCTATGATTTGTTTTCTTTGAATTTCACCCTTAACTTGCGGTGCACCGGTGGCAATGTGTGGTGAATCGAGCCCAAAAATTTCAATGCGAGTCATCCAGTGGCCCGCACAAATTAACTTGCCGGCTCGGCTGGTATGGCTCATCAGCTTTTATTATTGGCGGGCCTAAAATAGGCCCGTCTAGCCTATTTCAGTAGGTGGCATTTGCAGCCCATAATAAAAGCAGCCCTCGTGGCTGAGTACTTGGTCTTGATGCGATGGCAGCGGCCCATCAATTTTGAATTGAAAACTTCTTTATTTAGGGAGCTGTCATTATTATATACTTAGGGTGTGTTTGAGTCACATTATTTTGGAAAAATGTATTTTTAAATAGTAGATTAATGAAAAATATGTGGTTGAAAAGGAATGAAAAGTTATTGATGTGATGAAAAATATTATTTTATTGAAAAATGTGTGGTTGAAAATAAGTAGATTAATGAGAATTTTAATATGTACCAAACAGATGCTTAGGATGTATTTAAGTCACATTATTTTAAAAAAATGTATTTTGAAATAGTAATGTTGACGCATAAGAATGAGGCCAATGGGCCAAGGAGTGAAGTCCCGATAGAAAATTCGAAGGACAGGTCCCAATAAGACCGTGTAAAAGACCCAAGAAAGAGTTATGTAGTGGAGACCCATCATCGCCCAAGTATACAAGACGCCCAAGCTCTGGGCGAATACAACACTATGAATATTAAGGGCGATGGTGCTATTGTCGCCCAAGCCTGCCCAGGATATGGACAAATTGTTATCTTAAGCGACGTTTACTAAGACAGTTAAGGGGCAATCTCATCATGTCTCATAATCCAGGAAATCTCGGTTACAAGCAGTTCAATGATAAAAGTAATGATAGTAGTTAGAACTGTAGTTCCATGACAAGTCAGTCATGATGAAGAACGTGGGTAGTTATAGGACGACCAACCGTTTCAGGCGGTTCCACGACAACAACTGTCGGATGAGTATAAAAGATAAGAGAAAGCATAGAAGAAAGTCACCCACCGAATCAAACACTCTCGAACATAGAATATGTAATTTTCATTTCCTTTACTTTTATCGTATTTAACTTTCAACTGTTTTGTATGCTTGCGTCCCTTGGAGGCATTTTGCTTCTCGTCGATTGTAAATCTTCATCAATAAAGCACTAATTTTTGAGACTTTGTCTCAAGAGATTCGTTCCTTACACAATCGTCTGAACTATCTCTTAATTGTTAGTGAGACCAGACTTTCCACGCGAAACAAGTAGATTGATGGATAATGCTTGGTTAAAAAAAAAAAAAAGTTATTGATGTGATGAAAAATATTATTTTATTGAAAAATGTAAGTTTGAAAATGAGTAGAAAAATAAAAATAAAAATTCTAATGTATACCAAACAGGGGCTTATCCCTGATAAGATTTTAAGAAAATACCATGTCCATCCACATCACATTCAAATATCATTATGAGTATTGTTATTTATTATCATGATGATAGAACATCGATAATTTGATAACTTATTATCCCTCACATTTATCTGTCTCTCATAAAAGTTGAACTGCTTAATCTCATTATTACACATGGACTGTAACATTGTTGATATTTCATCGTCGTAATGATAAATAACATTATTCTATTGTTTTTACTAAATTCGTTCATTTAAACACTATACATCCCCACTATTTTTGTATATATATCTCATCATAATTCCTTCAATTAATTTATATATCTACCCACACAATTTTTATATATTCATACATCCACACCAATTTTTATATATTTATCACATCACAATTTCTTCATAATTCTTTCATAATTTCAATCGTTGCCATCAATATGCACTATCGAAATTTCTTTACTTGTTTTGATAATCTCAACATATTAGTCTCCATCCTTTTAAATTCAAGGAAATCAACAATAAATGCTAGCAGAAAACTCCAATTATTGTTTTGTTTATCACAATGGAAAAGATAGCGTCGATGTTTTCATTTCAAGAAAATCAAAAAAAAAAAAAGAAAAGATGACCACAACATAAATTTCAAATAATTCTGAATGAAATTTCTTACTAATACTACTTGAATTCAAAATACACATTATCAAATAAACCAAATACAAATCAAGAATTTACCAAGTGAATAAATTCATCAGACCTACAAAAAAGGCAATCCTTACTTTATATATTGCTATGTCTACATGTATTTACTCTAATAGCATCTCTTCCATTGTTATTTTGACTTTAGTTGATGAATATGATATTTTATGAAAATTAGAGTTCCAGTCCTTGTTTGATTCTAATTTTTTCTATTAGAATATATGCTTGAACAGTGATTTGATCACATTTCAACCACACATTTTTCAATAAAATAATAGCATACGTAAATTGAAAACTCTCTTATAACAACATATTATCTTCATGACAATGTATTTTTTGAGGGGGGGGAAAAAAAAAAAAAACTGGAGAGGGGAGGGGGCTCAAAGAAGGGCTATGTGTTTTGGGAGAAAATGTATTTTTGGGGTGTGTCTAGTGGGGCTCAAAAGGAGAATTTTAATAAAAAATTTAACCGTTACACATTTTCTTCTGATTAATAATGTCAGAATTGCAGGTAAGTGGCAGATACTTATTAGGTGAAAATTTCATAACTGCCCTCAACAACTAAAACTCACCGACGGTCAGAAAATGAAAACGATGATAAACTTGGCAAGGGAACTATTGACCCTGCAATTGTCAAAAAATGAGACAGAATTTTGTTGGAACCAACGGTCGGATTTTCGATATTAATTCAAAGGAAATCGTTATATTATTTTATGAAAAAATGCACGATTGAAAATAAGTTTTGAAAAAGTATATTTTAAAAATAATGTAGCCCAAACATGGGCTAAATATTAGTGGATGAATTCGGAGTGATATATTTTTATATATGTCTATTTAAGTAAATTTACATATGGTTAAAAATATAATAAATTTTCTTTTTAAAAGTGGATATTTTTTTAAAAGTGTATATATATATATATATATATATATATATATATATATATATATATATAACAAAGATGGATAAAAATAGCATCTCCCCTTCTCTATTATTTTCTAAATGTTAAGCTTACATTTGTAACTTAAGATAATACAATTTCATTTTAAATTTTCACACTCCTCTACTTTCATTTTAATATTCATCAAGCTTCATCTAAATTCCTCATTCACTTTGAAATGATTGTTTTCATTCCAAAGGACTCTTCAATATAATTTTCAATCTTGAGGAGTTTATTTTACTTGAAACTTCAATGTATACACATTGTAGTTGGTCTCAACTCGGATAAAGAGTGAGGTATTTTATTTATTTAACATCCATAAAAATGTACAAGAAATATTTAATTTGAATGCAAATTTAACTCACCGACTCATCCATGTCGTCCGTCCCTAGCCTAAATAGAAGAGGATTTTTGCAACCTTAATTATTTATTTATTTTTATGAAACCCAATGACAACTTTGATTTTTCAAGTTTATAATCTTCAAACAACCTTAATTTTTTTATTTTTTTTTATTTTATGAAACACAATTTAATTACGATAAATAGAATAATGGAAAATTAATTATTGAGGAGGTGTGAATTGAATTAATGCCATTAAATATGAAGATTGAATATTCCAACTCACTTTACTTCAATATGTTGGCATTTCACCCATTAAATAAGAAACCAAGAGGCGGCAGGCAATAACTTGTGTATTGTTATGGTAAGTCAATTACGACATCAAGCGTGTAGAATTTTGTTTAATTAAGTAACTTCTAAGCTAATTAAAGAATTTAGATAACCTATGATGTACTCTTACACAATCGAAGCCCCTGTTTGTCACCCATTATTTTACATTCTACCACATTCTTTTTTCTACAGTCATTGCCAGCCACACATTCTTCATTAAAATAATATTACACGTGAATCGAAAGCTTTTATTTCATTTTTAACCACACATTCTCCATCAATCTACTATTCCATAAAACATTTTTCAAAATTAAAAGGGCTCAAACACACCCTAAGTTTTCACCTAACTCAGACAGCTACGTTATAAAACTAACATAAACTGAACAAGAAGACACATTTTAATGTTTCTTGGCCTTATCCAAATATAACATGTTTCAATTCACCTCATTTTCTTTTAGCTTTTCTCTTTCAAGTACCGTTATTAATGGCCTTGATGAATTTATATGCACGCCATTTTAATATGGTTGGCTTGTCATGCTCATGCAGCTCCTCCTCATTGACAATTAAGCAAAAAAAATTGAATGCACGATTCTACAAGATTATCTCACCACAAGGTCAAAAATAAGCAATTTTTTTTTTTTTTGGATTATCTCAAAATCTTGTTTGGTGACCAAATAAATTAACAAGAATCGATTTTGATTTGACCATATATATATATATATATGCGCTCAAATGGATGGATTCACCAAATTATTTTTTTGAATATTAATCAAGTTAATATTGAATAGGATTGTAATCAGGTTGAAAATAGAAATGACTTTCAATAACTAAAAATAAGAAGACTCAGTTACAAGATCGAATTTTTCGTTATCTCTTATTTAGAAGAGCAGAGCTTTTTTGAATTCCGTTATTCAAAAAAAAGTACGAGGATTCGTTTGACATGACTTTTGAGAAGTCAAAAGTAACTTGTTGATCCATTTTATTATTTTTAATAATAATTTATTAGTCGACATCAAATTTATTGAAAATTAAGCTCAATTTCCTCATTTAAGTATATCAAACGGCCAACTAAAACCAAATTGTTAACTAAAGTATGGCAATTAATGAAGGAAATAAATGGGATTAATGAAATAAGTGAATAAAGAAAATAAAATCAAAAGTTTTTAAAAGAATGATGACCATAATTAATGAGTTACCTAAAGAAACCAAAAGGTTTTTTGTATTGTTCTTGTGTGCGCATTGTCACAGCTGTGTTACATTGCATTTAATACCGTCATTACTGACGGCCCACCTCCTCCCACGTGTCCAAATCTCCACCCTCACCATCCAATGCGATTTGTTTTGGGAAAATCATCGCAGCTGTCCATAAGATCATCTCCAATGGAGACATCAAAACACCAAAATGAACCAAATTTTGGTGCAAAGGTGTTCCAATGGAACACTAAAATGGTGTAAAGTTCAATTTATCCTTTCTTTTAATTTGCCAAAAGTATTGTTGAAGATTATTTGTGTCATTTTTGTTATATATTTTTTAATACAATTATTATCATTATAAAGGATATTATTATTATTATTTTCATTTAAATTAAATTTGAAATGTTAAAAATAATAATTACTGAATTAATTAAAATAAGAATAAAAAACTTAAAATATAATAACACAATTATTTATAGTTAACACGAAATATATTACAATAATCACGTACCTACATTAATTTAGTTTTATTTAAAGAAAAAAATACATAAAAACAAGTGCATAGTTTAGTAATCTGGAAGATTGCTTCGAAATACGTTAATCAATCATTTGTGGGAAGAACATACTAATTCCTAGAATTAAATTGTAATGATATTTCGATTTCATATTTAGTAATTTAATATGTTTTAATTGTATTGTGTTTTAATAATATATTTATTAATGAATTTAATATTTTCCTTAATTATTTATTTAGTAATTTATATATTTCTAAAATAAATAAATAAATTACTATGAATAAAAAAAATGATTAAACACTGTTCATTTTGTGTAAGTTTTGATATAACGGTTGAAGATGAATTTTAGTTTGATGCAAAATTTGGTGCAGCACTGGAGATGGCCTAACCTTTCACTTTTTTGCAGACTTTATCCTAACCTTATTCTATATCGATCACAGTTCCAAACATTTCAAAAATATGCACGATTCCATCGATTTGATTTTATTTGTTCACAAGTAAGATTTTACCAAATGTAATAAGTGTAAAGTGGTAACTTTGCGAATTTTAACACAATTTTTTTTTTAAAGAAAACAAAAAAAGGGCTACCGTGATCTCCTCCACAAACCTCACCCGCTCTCCCCTGAAAATTGTCATAGCTAGCTCCATCGTCCCAACACCGACACCACCCAAGGCTACCCAACGCCTCGCCATAAACACATATTGCCAGCATGTCAATCCCACCACAAATAGTAGCCAAGAACAGACAAAATACAGTGAAAAATTCAACATAATCCATTAATGGGCATGAAGAAATTGACCTAGGTGTTGAAACTGAACTGATGAGGCTACACAATCTTTGGAGGCCCCCAAGATTTTTCTTCACAATTGAGGAAGAAAGCAATGAGAATTTGGAGTCTGATTATGGGAAATCAAAGATTGATAAAAGTAGCAGAAAAGGATTAAGAACAAGAAGTTTGAGCGATCTTTTTATTGGTGTAGATGCAAACCGACACATTATATTTAACCCATATTTCTTCACCGTCTGTTAAGGCTTTTGATTCTTGTTAAAAAATGGATTTCATCCTCTTTATGAATCATTATCGAGGCTGAAGTTAATAGATTAAGATCTTCACCTCCTCCAAAATTCAAGTTCTTGAAAGATGCGGAAGAGAAGGCATTTAGATGATTGCTAATGGAAGAAGCTGAGAAAAAAGGGACCGGAGTTCCAAATTTGAGTAAGAAAATGATGATGGGAGGGTGGGCAGAATTTTTAGGCCTATTTTGGCGCACATTCTTTTAAAATACATTATTTCAAAACTCATTTTTAACCACATTTTTTAATAAAATAACATTTTTCATTATATCAATAACTTTTCATTACATTTTATTCACGTATTTCCTAGGGAAAATTGCAGCCACGACATCAAACCTTTCACTCGGTAGCAGACTTTGCTCAAACTTTTCATTTGTGCCACCGTAGATATCAAAATCCAAACCTTTAAAAAAAATTCACACCCTAATTCCAGATTGACGGTTTCCCTCAGTTTGATCCAAAAAATCGTCAATTGACCTCGAAAATTAAAATTCTAATAATTTTTGACTAAATAATGTAGGGGTAAAATGATAACTTTAAATTTTAATACAAAAAATAAACAAAATCAACAAAATAAAACTCATCTCCTTCTTCAATCTTCCACAATCCTCTTACCCAAAAATCAAATACACATCCACCCAGTTGCTGGCCGACCACCTACTCATCGTCGGCACCAATTGACCACGTCAATCCTTCCTTCTTTTGAAAAACTTAATATCCCCAATCCCTGGTCGATGGACTGACTATGTCAATCATTCCTTCTGTTGAACCTCTCCAAACAAAATATCCTCAAGGGTATAGTAAAAATTCGGGTAATTCAACCGGGGTAAATCCTCATGGTAAGGAGTATCATTTGTTTTGATTTTGCCAAAAGATTCAAATGGACCAATGTAATGCTTCCTTCCAGTTTACAAACAGTTATGCTGTAAATTAGGGCAATTAGGAATCAATACATCAAGCACATTCCTAAACATTTTTCCATTGGCTTCACAGTTTTCAACCTCTTTGAGCTGCTTTTTCGCCTCCTCGGCTTCACCTTTCGAAGCTCCTTCCTTAAATTTCTTCGGCAATCCTTCAACCAATTCTTTGGCTTCCTTCAATGCCAAATTAGTCAAAGCCCTACCCGCTTTAAAAGTAACAATTCTAGCATTGCTCGGTACCTCCCCTATAAACACGTTGAATTCTATCTTCTCCTTCCCCGCAGCTGGACCCATGGGCGAACCCAGGGGTCCTGGGGGCACATACTCCCCCAACTTTTGAGATTTTTTTTATTTATTTTTTATTTTTTATTAAATCAAACATATCGGTTGAAATTTAAGCCTATATTTGACACCCATTTTTTTTCCATTCTCATTCTCATTCTTTTTCTCTTTTTTTTTCATTTCAACCACACATTCTATCAATAAAATAATATTACACATAAGCCCAAAAATTCTCCTTACTTTTTAACCACAAATTCTTCTATCAATCACTATTCAAAAACCAATTTTTTTTACCAAAAATGGGTGTCAAACACACTCTAAATTTTAATTTAAATCAAAGTTAACAATTAATTTTAATAACATATTTCATAGAATTCGTAACTGTTTAATTTTTATCAAAATTTACTAAAAATTTAATTTTAATCTCCATCAAATAGGGACAAAATCAAAATAAATTTGAATTTCGATAATATACTAATTTAAAAAATTCTTCGATGATCGTACGCTAATCGAATCTACAAATTGCTTATTTCAAAAACTAAATTATGGATATATCGAATAGTTCAAACATATATCAAAAATAGTTAAAAATACGTTAAACGTGAGTCGTTACAAAGACGTCTAACCCGCATTTAAACAAAAATTTAATTATTTCATTAACATTTATTATTTCAGTGATACAAAATTCTGAATGTAATTTTCATCAATTTATTAGAAAAATTTCAAAAATAAATTTTACATTCGAAAAATTCATATCCCATGTAAATTTTCGGATGTAAAATTATATGGAATTTGATTTTTTTGGACGTAAATTTTTTATTGTAAAATTTTTCTCAACTTCTTTGCAAATTCGATTGTGCCTCCAACGTTAAAGTTATGCGTTCTCCCTTGGCTGGAGCCTTCGCCACTTCCACGCCGTCGGGACCGACGACTACGGGGGCGAAGGAAACATCAAAAACACCGAGCTTGTCCTGGAGGTATTCGACGAGTTTCTAAGCATCAGCAAGGGTCAGGTTAGAGATCTGGTCACCGTGCTCGACAACCTTCTCGGGGGCTTCTACTGCGTCAGGGGGTGAAGGAAGGTGGCACGGCTGCGACAACGAGGATTAGGGTTGGTTTTTTTGGGGGGGGAACTCAATGTATTGCTTTGGAAATGTGGGGTGGAGGTTGTGATTTTGTTATTTGTTTTTAAAATTTTTGAAATAATATGGAAATGTATTATGACCAAAATGTTTTTTATCTTATTTGAAAAAAATTATTAGATTTTTAATTCCTTGGTCAACTGACGGTTTCTGGAGTCAAACTAACGGAAATCATTATTTTGGACTTGAATTGCAATTTTTTAAGGTTGGTGGTACAAATGAAAAGTTTGAGCAAATCGACTGCAATTTTTCGTATTTCCTATCATATTATTATTTAAAATACATTTTTCCTCAATATATAGGTAGTTTGTGTGTAATTAACTTCTAATCGTTAATATTTGGACAAATGTAAATATATCATTTTGCTCTTTTTAAATTTAGTCAAAATTGATTAAATAATAATCAATTGATTAAGTTCCATTTATTTGGACCCAATGTACATATGTTTGAAAAGTTTAGGACTGTGGTTAGCAGAAAATGAATGTTAAGGTAAAATAGCAAAAAACAAAAATGAAAGGTTCGGAATTGTTGCTGCAATTTCCCTTTTTTTTTTTTTTNATTATTTGTATCATTACCTTGTTTTATCTGTAACGGACTCCATTCACTTATTACTTCATCCCCATTTAATTCAAACCCCATCCACACACACACACACACACACTCTCTCTCTCTCTCTCTCTCTCTCTCTCTCTCCATATATAAATACGTGTGTATATCTGTAGAATCTCTCTCTCTGCAAAACAAAAGATATTGTTCTTGGTGAATTGTGGGATGGCAGCTGAAGTGAGTTCTCGTGGTGATAAGAATGATCAATCAGGGGGTGGTGGTGGGAAATCAACGGCCCTGATTACAAAGGATTTACTTGGTGGACGTTGTACCCTTGAATCCAAAGAGTTAGACCTCGACTTGCAAGTACCCTCTGGCTGGGAAAAACGACTTGACTTAAAGGTACTATAATTGTTCAATTTTTCAAATTTTTTCACTTTCGGCTTTTGATTTTCTGTTCAATTACCCAAAAATCAATGGAAAAGTTGGGATTTGTTCATTGTCTTCTTGTGTGGTCTAGAATTGAATTTTTCATATTGTTGTTGATGATGCGAGCCTATCCCCTAAAACTTATCGAGCTATGGTCCAATCGAACAGTGTTTGATCGTGATTCTCCGTCCTGATTCTGATGATGAACGGGTTGATAGCACATCTCCTTCTAGCTAACCTTTTTGGGAGATATTGATTTATTAATAATTTTATATTGGATGTTGTTTCTCTGCTATTTTTTTGCACTCACTATACACGTTTTTTTATGCTCATTTAATCAAAATTTTAATTCCATGTGCATCGGAATTTATTAGTGGATTAATTTCATTTCCGTGAATTTATTTTGATTGATATGAAA
This sequence comes from Fraxinus baroniana, assembly GCA_903798355.1. Taxonomy (NCBI): domain Eukaryota; kingdom Viridiplantae; phylum Streptophyta; class Magnoliopsida; order Lamiales; family Oleaceae; genus Fraxinus; species Fraxinus baroniana. Next base: position 14,163 of record CAIGRO010163675.1, on the reverse strand, counting down.
TCCATATTTGTATATTTCAAGGCAATTATATTTTTATCAGTTACTTTTTGAGGATATCAGCAATTTCTATCCACTGTTGAAAGCTGTGATATAATTTGGTTTATACTTTCCTTTTATTTGTTGGTTTGGATAAGAAAAACCCACATGACATTTTACAGCCATTTAATGTTTCATTTGGTACTCGAATAGCAGAGCATTATTAATCAATAGTCTTGCTAAAGCTCAAAAAGTTCATAAGTTTACTTATAAGCAAATGAGTGAGTCTAAAACAAATCATTTTTAATCAGTCTGACGGTTGGAAATACGCAAGTTACTTATTTTGACAGTAAGTAGAAGAGTTTTAGTTGCAAAATGAAATTTTTATTTGTGCTTCGATATATAAAATATGCAGTCATTTCTGTAAAACATTATCACATTGATGTGTTATTCTTGATTTCAGTCGGGGAAAGTTTATATCCAGAGATGTAATTCTTCAAACTCATCCTTGTCGACTTCAGAGAATAAGAAGCAAAAGGCAAAATCAGTTGCAAAGTTTCAAGACCTCAACTTCCCTCTGGCATCAAATGAACCACTGAATCTTTTTGATCAGACTGGTTTAGACTTAAAGCTGGTTCCATCGTCTGCCTCATCGCCTTCGTCATCCAATTATCAAAGTGTATGCACTCTAGACAAAGTCAAGTCTGCACTTGAGAGGGCAGAGAAAGAAACATTTAGGAAACGTTCAATATCAATGTCGAAATCATCATCACCACCTTCAAATTCTTCATCCTCGGTTAAAGATAGTGATATTGATTATGAAGAAAAGTCATCAGGCTCGTTAGCTGCTGGCTGTCCCAGTTGTCTGATTTATGTGCTAATATCTAAGAGCAACCCAAAATGCCCACGATGCAACAGTATTGTTCCATCACCAGTGGCAGTCAAGAAACCTCGAATTGATCTTAACATACCTATTTAAAAAATGTTGGGAGAGCCATCAAATGGTTTTTATTTTTGTAAAGATAGATAGTAGTTTTGTAAGTGAAACATTGATGTATATACATTTTAAATTGGGATTTCTTCTTAGATAATATGAAGTTAAAAGGCATTTTCTTGGTTTTTCTCTCATCCATTTCTGGTGTAACTTATTCATTTATCATCTTGTCTTTTAGTGTTAAAAGAAGAGTGATACTATGTACCACTAGGGGGTGCTCCAGGTTGCAGTGAATCCATTCATTGGACAATGAGACGACGGGAATGATTATAAAAATGAAAAACAGATTCAAGAATAGATTTTTCCTCGGGTTCCATCAGCGTTGAATGGGGATGATAAATTGGCGAGTAATGCTATTCAGGTTAATGTCACATTAACGCCATCTATACTGTATTTGTAATCCAATAAGAATGAATAACATTACTATAAATTGGCCTAGCCAAGCTGCTTGCCTCAACCACCATAGGGCTCCGTCAGCCCACCATGAGAGCCATCTCGCGCAAGCAATGTGTGTTCTTTAAAATTGAAAATTGCATTTTCACTCCCCGATGGCGAGCTGGCTTGCACTAGGTATTCGCAGCCTGCGCCTATGGTTTAGCACCCCTAGTGGTGTAGTTGTAAATGCTATCTTCTGATTGACTGATTCTGAGTTTTGTTTTAATTCAACTAAAACTTCTGTCTTCAAGTATAGACAAGGCTCGTGAATCCATTCAGATTCTCAGTTTTCAGAAGAAATCGCATATGTAGGAAATGTTCTCTCCTAAGTTGGTGCAATAGTCCTTAAAATTAATGGTGTCAATTTCAATTTCACGAAAAGCGCCGCTCATTCCCGACCTGTGAAGCGTCATGCCACTGTCATGTCCCGCTCTGTCGAACCGTATTGGGATCAGTTATAGAGGGCGCTGGTATTCAACTTTGCACGTTCATACAAAGTATTGTTCTTGATGATGTTGGAGTGCCATAGATCTTCCTTGCGAAACGTGTACATGTGTAATTTCGACTACACGAGTTAATAACAACTCAACTGCAACTTAAAGGTGTATTCTTCTGACCATCAGAAAATGAACTAACATTTGCACGCAACCTCTTGGATTTGGTGGAATGCATTAATAGGAGCTATAAATGGGTGATGAGAGCAATTCACCTAAAACGTTGTCTAGGGTTGTAAATGTTCTATGGTCTCTTGATGCACTAAATTATGCATTTCTTGTATACACCTAACAAATAATAAATGTGATTTATTTCCCCTGCCATTTTTGAATAAGCCCATCTACTCTCACAAGATAAAGGGGGTTCGATCTATATCCTTTTATCCGCAATACTATGCTTGACGAGCATGTTTGACTCTTCTCATAAATTATATGTTACATTTAGAAAGTAAATTGTTTTGGAATTTGTTAGGAAGAAAAAGCAATTTTTATAAGGGTGGATTTTTCAAGGGGATTTCCGTCCTTTCATGATTAGTACCCGTGTTCCCATCTATTTAATACAAGATGAGTCATTAAGACACCCTCTGGATACAACTTATAAATTATTTTACTAACTCCGATAAAGTCAAACATTAATTTCAACCACATATTCATAACTACTACTCTTATTATCCACACAAGTGACAAAACATGAGACTTGTTACTGTTTCTATTTATATATCATTTATAAATTTGTCAAATAGAAGCTGATTGTCCACGTGATATATCACTGAAATGGTAAAATTATAATATATAACGTCTTATTAAACATTTTTTGTCAATTAGAAATACGGTGCACCACTTTAAAAGGTAAGGGTGGGAGTGCGACAATTGGAGAGTTGAGAACATGGCTATGAAGCTGGCGACACTTTTATGTAAGGTTGGGGACTTGTGGAGAAATTTATCTTTTCATAATTATATTTGAAAAATAGATAACTTAAAAGTAAAATTAGCTTTCCATCTAGACATGCTTAGTATAGGTTTTAATTTCTATACATATGGCATCTTACTTGGTGAAAGCTTTCAAGATGTTAATGGCTTTGTTGACTTTTATCACTAACACAAAGTCAAATATCATCGAATACCTAGTTAATACTCTCGAGTTGTGAATCAAACAAGGTGATAAAGAAAATATTAAATAATCTCAAAGCATTGTATACAAATACCTTATAATTTATGTCGTCAAAGTAAACAAAACTATACACCTTTTTTCTTACGGGTTATACAAAAAAAAAAAAAAAAAAAAATCTTACATAACACGGCATTATTTTATAATTTGGTAAAACATTTATTCGTGCTTTAAATATGACATTTACTTGAGCAATTCATTATGTACCTAACTTATAATAAATACAATAATAATTATACATCTTACAGCCATTATAACACTACACCTACTATCTCAGATGCGACTAATGTTAAATTCTATTTATTACCATTTAACATTGACTGTCAATATTTGGATCTAGCATACTCGAATAGCCTTGTCAGTCAGATTTTTTTTTTTTTCCTTCTTGGCATAATGAAAAGTAAAGCAAATAACAAAATACAAAGGCCAATTTTTCTACTTTTACCTCTACATCTAAATAGTTTCAACTTCCTTACTGTGTCTAGTACAACTTTTTCAATCAAAAAAAGCCCTTTTTGTACCGTTGCTTTTTAAATTCAGCAGCCATTGTTGAATGCTTGTATCACATGTAGGCCTGCTGGTTGAAAAAAAAGGGTCACGTTTCCGCTCAAAATTTGATGAAAATCGTCGACAGACACGCCACGCCCAAAGTCGTTTTAGCTACATAAAAGCACTTTTAAAAATTATTTAAAATTTTTAACCTTAAAAACAATTTTTGACATTTCAAAATTGTGACAAACTAGCGATTTACAATTCGAAGTCTCACGGTTAATTTGAAAAGTTTCTTTATAACAACAAATGCCAATTACACGAATATTTTCGATAATCACAAATAATTCAAGTGAATATATGTTACCTAGAAAAAGAAAAAGAAAAAGAACAAGAATTTGAATTGGCCGACTTTGTTTGAGCACGAGATTTTAAAGAGCAAAAGTAGTGGGCCTCTGCCGGGGATTTTATTTTATGTTTTATCCAACAATTATGCAATTGGATTGGATTCTGATTTGTGTACTAAACTGAACTTTAGGCAGGGGCTGAACCCGACATAGCTTGAATATTAGACCTGACTTCTGATTTCCGAATCTAATGTGTCAAGACTTATGGCTCGAATAGTCTTACAACTCGATCGGTTGGTATAGGTCCATAAAACAATTTTTAGCACGACAATTTTTATATTCATCTCACATTCTTGGCTCGATCGGTTGGTATAGGTCCATAAAACAACTTCTAGCACGACAATTTTTATGTGTAACATCTGGCTAATTAGTTTAGATCTTAATAATGAGTATGCATAACGTGTATTGAACAAAATTAGTTCATAGCAGGAAATTTTATTTTAAATTCGTAGAATAGAACGTGGGAATGGATCTGACACAAATACAGACTACCTATTTCAATTGTTGTATCGGAGAAACAAGAAAATAGATAATTAGATTGGCTTAAATCTCATAACGAAGTATGCGTCATTTCCAATTACTTCCCTTTTATGTGTACGTAAGTGAAACGGTTAGTGGGTGGCCGGTGGCCGCTTGCTATTTTGTGGTAAATCGTACTGGACGATAGATACAAATTATACATTTTTTTTTGCGCCGAATTAAACACGGACCGACCTCATTCATCAACATTTGACGTCCACAAGTTGAGGCATTAATTCTGCATTCTGGTTAAATTGTTGAACGTAGACATCAGTCAACTGAAAGCCATAATGAGGGAACTAAATGCATTGTTGGCTAATAAAATCTCTTACATTCTTAACTCATTGTCACCCGTGTTTGAAAGCTATGTACAACCATAAAAGAAGGAACCCCTATCAACTAATTAATAGGGTCCTAATCAATTTAGTATGTATATTAATTATGAATAGAAGCTGTTTAAATACACGTATATGAGTGATGGAAAAGTAAATAATACTTGCGAATAATGAGTTAAGCATCGACTCTGTCCTTGGATTCCTGGGTCTCACCAGTACAGTCGAGTCATTAACGAGCCGAATAGTCCACGAAATGACTCCTTTTTAATAATAATTTAATAGAAGCAAAAAATGAGCAATTTTTTTTTTAAAAATAAACAAATTTAAAAATGAGGAGACTTGTTGGTTTGTATCCACAAGTCCAAACAAGTTGCCTCGTGAGATCATTCCCACCAACGAGTAACTCAACTCATAAAAAAAAGGTGAGCTCATCTTGATCCATGAGTTTGCGAGCTCAGTCCTTTTGTCGTCTCTAGATATCATATGGTCAAGCCGATTGCCTATGCTTGTGTTTGTTTTTTCAATTTTTTAAGTTGAAGATAATTAAAGTAATTAGGAAGGATGACTAAAACTTAATTGGACATTATTATTTTTCGAAAGATAATTTTCTAAATTGATTGCTGGCAATCAGAAAAGCAAAAAATGCAAATTAATTTAGAGATTGTTTTTTGAAAAAAGCTAACTTGTTTTTATAATTGATTGATGTGGAATTTAGGGAGCCAAATAGCCAATTGTGGTAACTAAATCACCATTACCGCATTGGTGTGGAGAATAGAGAAACCGAATGTTTCAAAATAGTGTGCAATTAATGTATTTTCCAATTTTTTTGCAGCGCATACAGCTATTTTTATGGTAAGAGACTATGATTAACTACTCGATACAACGATCTATTAAATTGTGTCATTAGACATCTTGTCAATAGTTGTGAGCCTATTTATTCCTAAATTAAGTCGTATTAGGCTAAGGGCTTTCAATCAGTGGCGGATCTAGCACTCGACGAGGTGGGGTGACTGCGTGTGTTGGATCCTCCATAATTTACGGGTACAACGATTGGGCAATTGAATTTTCAAAAATGTCCATGGGTGAAGTGAAGACGGATAGAAAAAAGAAAGATGGGAAGATGAAGTTTGGATAAAGATGGCAAAAAACCCAATTAAATTCGATACCCTCGGGGCCCTGTCCCAAATGAGACAGGAATTACCTGCTTAATCGGGTCGTCCCCGCCCCCGTCTAATCAAATATTTCCAATTTGTTACATTAATGGGCTGGCCCGTTACTGCCCAAAGGAGTGAGGAATGGTCTGAATGGATTGAGGGTTTTCAATTGAATCAATTCATGGTTTCACTTTCGTTCACTTCACCCTACTGTTACGCAATACGCAGACGCAGTGAGGAGCGATGATTGAGGATTGAGAGTTTTCCACTTTTCCTTCCAGCCGTCCGCCGTCCGCACTTTTCCGTCTCCAGCGTCCAACCGTTCTTAATCTTCACTGTGAGTAGCCTTGGTTTTAATAATTTTCCTTCATTTATCAAGTTGAATTTATGGGGATTAGTTATTTAGATGAGGTTTTTTCATGTAATTTTTAGCCCAAATAGGTATTTTTCTGTTGGATATTGATTTTATTTTTAAATATGTATACCTTATTACCCGGTTGATACTGTTGGAAACCCATATAGAATTTATACCTTATTACCCGGTTGATACTGTTGGAAACCCATATAGACTTGGCTGCAAATCAAGTGATTTGAGCTCTGAGAAGATGGCATGAAATACCTGTGTTTGTCTCTAATTTTCTACATTTATTATGCGTCAAAATTTGCTCGTTTTCATTAAAACTGTGTGCATTTGTAGGCTGACTAAGATGCAGAACCTCAGTGCCAATGTAGGCTGTGTTCATTTTTCGGTTGAACACTATATTAATAGCTTTTTTTTGGTCCTCTCTCTTGTGATTTTTTCTATTGAGAATGTGTTACTCTTATGAACGAGAGTTATTTTTTAATACTCTAAAGAAGATATGTTCCTACCATTCAATCTTTATTGATCACGCACAACTTTTACCAAGTTCTTAATTCAACTCGACGGAAATTGTAAAATTTCCTTGATGAACTTTATATTGGTTCTCATTTCATTGCTATATCGATGATAAATGGTCTGCGAGAATTAATAAGTTTAAAATTTATTGTAATATGAAAATGTCATAATCAAATACATACATTAAAAGCTGAATTTAAATAAATAAAAGAAGGGGTAATAAACGGGGCTGGGGGGCCGCCCCGCCTTAAAACGGGTATGGGGTGGGGAATTACCCGCCCCGCCGCCATCCCTAAGTTTGGGTGGGACTTGGGCCTTTTTTTCATAATCTGGGCCTTTTTTTTGGGGCTGCCCATTAAGTGAGAATCCATTATTCCATTTGGAATTAGAAGAAAAAGAAATCAGTGGTTGGTAGCCATTAGCCGAAGTGCCGAACGTCCAAATTCAAAAGTCGAAACCCTATTATATTCTACCTCGAGTCCCGACTCCAACTCAGCGATTCCCGGTGTTACAGACACACGTCGCCTCACTGCCGCCTACTCGTACTTCTTTTTGCACTTATCTTCTTCAATTTGTTCGTGTTTGTATTTTGTTTAATTTTGTGAATGTGAAACTTATGATTTTTTTTACTGTTACGTAATTCAGTTTTGATTTTCTTAAATTTGTTTTTTAGATTAACTAATGTTCAGAAGATGATTCTTTTATAGTGTTTTTATTTTTTATTTTTTTTTGTATTCATCTTCTTAATTTTTTTTATAGTGTTTTACAGATTAAGAAAAAATATCTCTTAATAAAGTTGCTACTTCCCTCACAGATGATAGTGTTTTAGATTTACTAATGTTCAGTTTCTGAATTTGAATTTTGGTTTTGTAATTTTATACGATTTTGTGCTGGGGCTATTGCATTTTTTGTGGGTAATTTAAATGTTAGCTTATTGTAAGACTTCAATTGAAATTCTTTTGTGCAGGCATCCTGCTTTCATGTACCATTTTTATTGATGTAAATGAAATTAACTAATTTTATTTGTTTTGATATATGATAACTTGGTGTTGGAAATTTGTGATAAATGATAAATTGGTGTGGGAAATCGAAATTTGAAACTTGATGATAGTTGAAAGTAAAGTTTAATTTACATTTAATCCTTGATTTATGTTTTCGTACATATTATTTTGGGTTTTATTGAATTATATTTTTTATTTATATGTTTTTTACGATTTAGTGCATTTACATATACTTTTTAATATTATTTAATTAAATATTAATAAAGGACCTCTTTATTATGGCCGTTGATGTCGACAATTAACAGTCAACGATCGCCCTAGCTGACCTCCAAAACTGAACTTTAGGCAGGGGCTGAACCCGACATAGCTTGAATATTAGACCTGCCTTCTGATTTCCGAATCTAATGTGCAAGACTTATGGCTTGAATAGTCTTACAACTCGATCGGTTGGTATAGGTCCATAAAACAACTTTTAGCACGACAATTTTTATGTGCAACATCTGGCTAATTAGTATAGATCTTAATAATGAGTATGCGCAACGTGTATTGAACAAAATAAGTTCAGAGCATGAAATTTTGTTTTAAATTCATAGAATAGAACATGTGAGTAGACCTGACACCAGTACAGACTACCTATTTCAATTATTGTATCGGAGAAAGGAGAAACATGGCAGCGAAGATAATTAGCTTGGCTAAATCTTATGACGAAGTATGCGTCCTTTCCAATTACTTCCGTTTTATGTGTACATAATTGAAACCCTTATGGGCGGGAGGTGGTCGCTTGCTATTTTGTGATAAATTGTATTGGACGATAGATACAAATTAGACATTGTTTTTGGTGCCGAATTAAGCACGGACCGACCTCATTCATCAACATTTGACGTCCACAAGTTCAGGCATTAATTCTGCATTCTGGTTAAATTGTTGAACATGTGCTAATTGTATATTTGTGAAATTGTGAGTTGTGCGATTTGCAAATTGAAATTGTAATTCGTTTTTAATTGTCTTTCTTTTTAATTTTGGGTTCCTATGCAGCCATTTTCACGGTAAGATACTACGATTCAACTACTCGATACTACGATATATTAGATTGTGTCCTTAGACATCGTGTCAATAGTTGTGATCCTAATTATTCCTAAATTATGTTGTATTGGGCTTAGGGCTTTCAGTAAGGGGCAAAGTCTGATATTGGGCTGGTCTGAATGGCTAAGTTCATGGACAAAAATGAAAAATACATTATTTGGGCTATATATCAGCCCATATAACATAACCACGCCCAATAGGCATTCAACAATTGGGCTTGGTATATGTCAGGCCCAAGTAAAATATGGTTTGATTATTGTCTTCATTAGGTATTCCACGTGAATTAGGGTTTAGGGTTTTTCACTTGTAACATTAATCCTCTTCCCTACATTTGACATTAGTTTTTCAAGTTCCAGATAGCAACGTGAGTAAATGGGGAAGAGAAAGCAAAAGGTAGTATTGCCACCAGAGCTTCCACCGGAAGTTCTGGATAAAGACATTGAAGTTTCCGATGAGGACTTGCAATTTGTCAACCAAAATTTGGACTATGCTGGATTCGTATCCAATTTGGACATTCATTCAATTACAAAGTAAGGCTTTTTTAATGTTTTTTTGATGGATTAGAATTTTCCTGCTCCTGGTTTTTGTTGCTTTTGCTTTTTTATCGTGTTTTGTTAATGGCAATTTTTAGATAACATGTCTAAATAATGAATTTCCTGCATTCTAGCTATGTGAAAAGAGGAACCAATTACTGGGTTACTGGCCTAAGATCAATCTATTTTGCCACCAATTTGCTTCTTTGATTTTATGCTCCATCTCGATGTATGTATGCTCAATGATATGTTCTGTGTATTGAATGATTTGGAAATGAATATTGTCGCTATAAGCCACTTATCAGTCACGTAATCGATATCATGCCTTTGTGTGCATTTGCTGCCAAGATTTCTTTTAGGATTCGAGTAGAGCAAATCCACAAGCAACACTAGTATAAATTTATTTTTGTGACACCAAAGAATAGGATCAAGCACTTCTCTTTCTCTCTCTCTCTCATGCTAATTTAACATTCATTTAGGATTCCAGGAGAGCAAATTCACAAGCAACTCTAGTATAAATTTATTTTGGTGGAACTTAGCTCAATCATTTCAGTGCACCAAAGAATAGGATCAAGCACTTCTCTCTCTCATGCTAATTTAACATTTTGGTATTCTTTCATTAGTACTTGATTTTAAATATTTTACTTGATTAAATGCACGCCACTGGATTAATTTTGATGTTATTTAGTATGTACTATGTAGTACGAGGATTTATTCATTCTTGTGACAGACCAAAGTTGAAACTTACAATCATGAGTGTCCTCTCAAATAATGATTTCTGTATATGTTAATTCTATATCTGATCTGAGTTTGCTTCATTCTAATTGAAAATAAATGTCAAAGATTTGGATGAATTCGAAACTTCGTTCTTATCTGAATCACCTGATTTTTAAAAGTCTTCTTTTTGTTAGTATCCAAGTATAACTTTTGACATTCAGGTAACCCCCTGACTTTTCCCAAAATGTTCTGTTTGGACACCAAAATTTCTACACAATTGTTTCTTGAACCAGTTTGCTTACGGTTTGTGGCATACAAAATGAAGATCTAAATTCCCAGGGGTCAACTCATTGGACTCTGGAGATAAGTTGTGAAACATGTTTAGGTCCTTGAATGAAGTGCTAATTTATTGACAAATCTGTGTATTCTTCATTTTTTTATCTGTTCTGTTATCGGATGCCGTGGCTCGTCTGGTTTCATATTTGGTTGTTTTTTATTTCTCTTTTTGGGTGATGAAGAATCTTGGTGGAAGAGGCTATTTGGCATCCTTCATGTTCTTAGTTTGCCTCTCCAATATTCCAAAGATATAGGCCTCATCAACCAAAAAATTACTACGTATTAGAAGATAAAAAAATTGTGGTTTAATTATGTGTCCATCGAAAATACTTTTCTGATTAAAATTATGAACAGGCACGTTACGCGAGTGGCGGATGTAAAAGAGGATGCTTTGGAGTCATTGTACGAGAAAAGGTTAAGAAAGAAACAGCCAAATAAGGAAATAGAGGAAAACACAATTGAGGTTGATCCTGTTGATGCGCTACCTGTAAAAACCTTAGATGGAAAACTCTACTATAGAACAGGTGTTATTCTAATATTTGTTACTGGTGAAAAATTGTTGTCTTTGCTACTTTAAATGCAAAAATAAAATTCGGTTTGATTTTTCAGTGCCCAGGGAGATTAAAAAAGTTGAAAGTGAATCTAATGAATGCGATGCCGCTGGACATGACATGGGTGTGGCAAAGTTGACAAAAGCAGAAAAGCGAGCCAAGCTTAAGAAATCGAGGAAAGAGGCAAAGAAACAAGCGAAAGAGGAAGTGCAACAAACTTCTCAAGCAGATGTGTTGGTATGCATTTTTATGTACAACTTTTTTGATTGGATTACACTAATGACATACATATGAGAATATGAGAATGAAACAACTAGTGATTGAATGGAGTATATCACTCAATTTCTTATTGATTATTCTTTACATGCTAACATGATATTAGCATTTTATAATTCATTTATCATCAAATTCGAAAATCAACGTCTATGCTAGATTTACCTTGAAAAAACGTTAGTTCTGGTTCACAGGAAGAGTTTGGAATTGCAATTTGTGAATAGATATGACAGGTCATACAGTAAGGTGTATGTTTCGTCAGAATGCTAAAGTGTAACTGAATATGCAGATTCTAAAAATCTATGTACGTTGGAAAATTTAGTGGATAGATTTTAGAAATCAGAAATATAGGGATAAAATTGCCGTTTCAGAAGGGGATAATCAACAGGAAATATATGTTGTATGGAAATTCTGAGGTTTTTGTGTGTGAAGTCACTATTCTATGGAGTTTGCAATCTAGACTTTGAATCTTTTGCAATCTAGTTTCGAATGAACTAGTTTTGTAATTATTTTTTCAAAATTTGACAACTTTGGTTTCCCCTGAATTTTAGTCTCAAGATTTTGATGAGAAAATGTTCTTTCTAACTATGATTATTGTTTACATGTTTTATTTAGTTAAAATATGTGGCTGTGTACAGGATGAGGTGAAAAATGATCTAACAGCTGAAGAAGCCAATGAGAGCAAGAAGTATAAACTTGCCGAGCTAGGAATGGCGCTGCTTGCAGATCCAGAATCAAACATTAAGTCTCTAAGGGAGATGCTGGAGATTTCTAAAGATGGAAACATGAAAATAGTCGTACTTGGTCTAAAGTCTTTGCTTGCGGTTTTCAAAGACATAGTTCCAGGGTAATAATGTTGCTTTAGTTAGTACTTGTGTTTCCTTATTTTTTTCCCACTTTTTTGTTTGCATGAAATATGCATTTACATTATTTTTTCATGATATTGCAGCTACCGGATCAGGCTGCCAACGGAAAAGGAGCAAGAAATGAAAGTTTCCAAGGAAGTTAAAAAAATGCGCCTCTATGAGTCCACCCTCTTGTCTTCATACAAGGTTAGATGTGGTGCTTCGTGCATTCATTTCAAGGGAAATTAAAAATAGATGACCATTTAAATTTTTGTTGTATGTTCTAGTAGCACTTCAACATACACACATATATGCACACATGCACTTGTTGAGAAATAAACCTTGCTGTACAATGATAATCAAGCTTAATGGGTTTTATGTCTTACTATGAATAGGCTTATGTCCAGAGGTTGATAGCAATAGAACAGCAGACTATCTATAAGCGAGCGTCTGTTCGGTGTATATGTACTCTGCTTTCAGCAGTTCCCCACTTCAACTTCCGTGAAAACTTGTTGGCTGCTGTAGTAAGAAACATAAGCTCCCAAGATGATGTTGTCAGGTCATCCATATTCTTTCTCCTTTGCATATAATTGTTTCCACAAATGTTTTGGTTTTTTCTTTTTTCAATTATGGCATTCGTAATGGTCTGTCTAACTGGCATAGAAATTGCATATGATTTGTAAATATCTCACTTCCCTTTTGTTGTCTTTGCTCATTAATTTTCTATTGAGAGCAATTTTATTTTTTATGCTATTACTCTCTTTTCCTTTTGTTATTCCGTGGTAGAATTCTGCCTTGTCATTTCAATTAAAGGAATGTAGGGTGCTAGTCATATGTGGGAATATCCTATGTTTATTATAGAACCAGCTAATTGTACTATGGGTTTCTTTATGCCAAATCTATATGAATAGCTTGATGTTAAGTATGATAATGCGCTGTTTTTGAACTCCTTGCATGAGGTGCACATCTGGGCATGAGAGGGTGATTGTAACAGGTGGAGGTTGGCATGGGATGGTATTTTTTCTGTTCACATTTATTTTATATCCTTATTAGGACTTGTGGAGAGTTCATTCCCCTTGAAGATGGTATGGTGGTGTAAATTGCCTCTACGGGTTGCATTTTTATTGTGGACGGTTGTGAGGGGGATGGTGTTAACGGTGAATAATCTTCGAAGAAAGGGTTTTTTATGTTACCGAGTGGTGTTTATATGTGTAAGAGGGATGGGAGATGATTGACCACTTGTTCATTCATTGTGATGGTGTTCGTTGGCTGTGGAACGATATTCTAGCTTCTCAACATATGGATTGGGTGTATAAAAATAAATTCTTTGATTACCTATAAAAAAAAAATTGATGTTAAGTACCAACCTGCTTATAAATGTCTTTCTATTGTTTTCTAAAATTATGAAAATTGTTTTGAGTGATTGACTTCTCTCTTGTCCTTATCAAAAGGATGATTTTGTTTTCTCTTAAGTTTCTTACATTGCACAATTGGTGTCAGCATCACCCCCATCTGTTGTCTCAAGTGCACATGCATCTTGTTTTTGGCAGAAATCTCTGTTGTGCTACTGTTAAGTCACTCTTTATCAATGAGGGGAAACATGGTGGCGAGGTTACTGTAGAGGCTGTTCAAATGATTGCTGAACTTGTAAAAACTAGCGATTGCCAACTACATCCCGACTCTGTTCAAGTAAGGAATCTTTTCTTGTGATCAGAGTTTTATGATTCTGTGCCATTTGGATTGGTTTTTGCATTTTGCACATTACAATTCCAAATCAAACGCAAATCTAAAAGTTGGAGCAACCAGTTATAAAGATTAGTTCTCTCACCAACGTTCTTGTTTGGTGTAACATACAATACTCAAACCCTGTGTGCAATGAACTTGATGGTGCTAATGCGCTATCTTAATGTTTCTCACATTTCTCAATGTGTTCACAATGTTTATCTGTGATGTGAGTTGCCTCCAGGGATGTAGTG
>CAIGRO010163671.1:0-19001 GCA_903798355.1 Fraxinus baroniana | reverse complement strand
GCTCAAAATATGCTAAAAAATATTAAAAAGATAGTATTTGAGTCTAAATAGGAAACTCGAAAAATTCTCGTCCACTCCAGACAACTTTCAGTATTTTAACCATAACTTTCTCTACCAATATCCGATTGAAGTGATTTAAAGTGAGTTGGAAAGATTACTTAAAGGGATACAACTTTGTTTCAGACATAATCCTCCAATTCGACCATTTTCCATGTCAAAAATAGGTCTCAATATAAGACTGAAAACCAGTGAATAACTTTTGTGTTGATCCAATTGATTTCCGACCTTGCCCCCTTCACCAAACTTGTTTTTTGGCATGTTAACTTCGATATTATTAAATGTATAGCTTTTATCATCTCTTTAAAGTCTCAGACTTGACTCAAATCTCTCTTCAACATGCTTCGAATTCTTGATAATTACCGATGCATTTCGGATCATATCAGTAAGGATGTTTTCCACAATAACAATATAAGGTAAGGACGGTATATGCTAATTACCCAAAAAGAATGTGTAGAAGAATGAGAATGAAAATGTTAATGTGGCCCAAACATATGTTAAAATTGGAAAGATATCATTTTACCCTTATTATATCTGGTAAAACTTTACTATTGTGTTGTGGTCAACTAATTGTCAAATAGATGGTTTAGGGGTTTTCATCCATTTGAACCCCATGTGCATATTTTTGAAAGGTATGGGACTGTGAGTAGCAAAAAGTGAAGGTTGGGATAAAGTCCACTAAAAAGTAAATGGTTGGGGTAAAGTCTACTAAAAAGTGAAAGATTAGGGATCGTAGTTGCAATTTTCCCTTAAAAATCCTCGTTTATTGTTCATTTTACTTATATTTTCAAATACTAAATCAAAAACATAGTAGAATACAAAATGTTATATGGAAGGGGACAGTGTGGGAACTATATTTTCCATCCCAATTACTAAACGAGTCAATTTTGTGTCACATTGTTTTCTTCAACCTTCCATATATTTACATAAACAAAAAGTAATAAATAAAAACAGTATATTATAAATAAAAACAGTATATTTGCCTCTAATTATAAAACATGATAACCAAATATTTGAATGAAAACCATTATGAGGGGATTAGATATACTATTTAATGAAAATATTGAGAACATAAAAATACACAACAATTGAAAAACCCCCCATCATCCTCTTCTCTCACCTTCAGTTCTCATTTGAAATGCAGTATTCTAAAACGGCAGAATCTTGGTGGGAGAGTCCCTCCAGAACTGTTTAGACTCCCTTACCTCATAGAAATGTAAGTGCATCCCCCTTTTTTTTTTTCTTTCTGTGGAACAGACACACAAATATAATACAATTAACTAACTTAAATGTCAATCAACTTGAATGTCATTTTATACAGTGATCTCACTCGCAACTACCTTAACGGCACTATACCTCGAGAATGGGGTACCATGCAACGACTTGTAAACATGTATGACATTCTTCACCTCCCTCAATGCTTTCTGTAAAATTCATTTTTTGTGTGTATTTATGAGTGTGTGCTTCAGTACTAAAATAATTTTGGTTCACTGCAGTTCCCTACTGGGAAATCGTGTAACTGGTGGATTACCAATCGAACTTACCAACATCAGCACTCTCTTAAATCTGTAAATTTCTTGATTATGCATTACGATTTACCCTCTTTTATAATGGTATGTGAGTGAAACCATGATTTAATGTGTATGTCATTTAAGATTTTCCTTGCTTTATGAAAAACTTGCAGAACCCTAGACTACAATCAATTGTCGGGAAATATTCCTCCGCAGTTTGGGGATTTTTCAAGACTAGAGAAATTGTAAGGCCCTTTATTGAAAAATTATCTTTGAATCAATGAGCTCTGTAGTTTCTCGGATGATTAAGGTAGATTGATTTGTTGTTGTATTATGTTATAATATTTGAAGATCTCTAGTATCAAACAATTTAACTGGGGAATTGCCTCAATCTCTAGCGAAGTTGACTACAATGAAGGACTTGTGAGTTCCTCCTCATTTTTTTTCCCATTTTCGAGCGTTCGTGTTTCTATGTTATAACACAGATATGGTTTGATCTTTATGTTAACTACATAAATTAATTCATAATGCAGCCGTATAAGTGACAACAATTTCAGTGGAAACATACCCAATTTTTTCGAGAGATGGACAAGTCTTCAAAGATTGTGAGACGATATATATTTCATAGTCTCTTTGCTCTTTCATTTACATTTTCCTCTTCAGTTTTCTATTTCATTAATCCCTGAACTTAAACTTTTAAAATGTCAGACATATTCAGGGTAGTGGGCTGAGTGGGCCTATCCCTTCTGGTATTGCATCCATGGTCAATTTATCTGATTTGTGAGTGCAGATTATACTTTATTATATCGTGCATATGATCCGATTTAAGTGAAAATGAATCAAATATTCTTTTGAGAAAGGGAAAACACCTCTGATCGATGGGTTCTTGCTTCTATTCTTTTGAATCCAAATATGAATGCAGGAGAATCAGTGACTTGAACGGCAATGAATCAACTTTTCCACTTCTGAAAAGCAATAGCAACTTCAAGAAAATGTAAGTATTATGCAATGGCCTCACAGAGAAAACCTTGCTTGCAGGTGACCTAATGAATCTGATTTTGCAGAATTCTGAGGAGCTGCAATATAATCGGGCAGTTACCAAAGGATTTTGGGAAAACGAGTGGTTTGGAACTCCTGTTAGTATAAACTTTCCTTACCCTCTATTTATAACTTGTAGACATTTCCTGGAACATAGCTATGGCGTTTTTGTTAGGAAAAATACAAAAAGGAAATTAAAAATACTACTAGAATTATATAAATAAAATAATGGAAAGAAAAATTACAATAAACAAAGCAACAATAAAAATAGAGGAAAATGGTTGTTGATGTAGTTGCGGTATTGGAAGGAACCGATGCTTATGTTGTACTCAATTTTCTTAAAACAGATTCGTTCTCCACTATAGTACAAGAGGACTAATATCATCTCTCTCTCAAGATATAATTGTTGAAAGTAGTTGACTAGTACCTCGTCACTACTTTAGACAAATTAAGAATACTCACAATGCTATCACCGAGCTAGAACAAACAAATTATCTAAACTACTAAAAACAAGATTCCTGACAACAGAGAAAGAAGAGAGAAATTTAGAGAGAAAATAGAACTATCAAATTTTAGTATATGTAATAAGGTGGAGAAGACCTCCTTATATAGTACTAGCATGGTGGAGATTTCAAATTTTTTAGTTAATTTTGTATTTAACATAAATAATGCTGCAATAGTCATGAATGAATTTTTAACCATCATTTCAAATACAAATTAACTACGGAATTGAAGAGACTTGAAACCTATGAATTGTTGTTACAATTTCATTCAATTTATTTTTGTTTTTGAATATTTTCCCTGGAGTTTTATGGAAACCGTTTTGACATAGCAAAAGATTATAAGAAAGATGAACAACCTCACAAAGATGAGAAAACTCACGAGAAATTTTATTCAATTTAATGATATGCAGCCTCAAAGGGCTTACAATGCTTTAAATAGTAAAATTCTAGCAAAACTCGGAAAATAAATAATAAGATTCGTGATCGTCCTCCAAGAAACGGATTACGAATTCGAATTTTATGGACTGAGATATTGCAAAAATAAAAATTACCATAAATTGCAAAAATGCTTAATCGATGGCCTAAACAATGGAATCTATCCAAAATTCGACGTACGTCATGGCCAAAGGCGATGAGTTTTGATCATTGGCCCGTTTCCAATCGAATTAGACTAGTAATTCGCCAAAAACGGACAAACTCGAAGTTATCATGAAATCATTTTTTTGCTTTGCTATTCTACCTCATCATAAACTCTAACTCCTTATGCACTTCATCACGTTTCAAGTCATTCTTCTGTACTCGAAGTTAGTAAACTTATGGGGTTAAAATACTATAATATTCTGATTCCTTAAATTGCTTCCATGTCAATTTTTAGAATTCCCGAGTGCATGCTGCGTGCTTACTGGAGGTTCTGTATATGAATGTGGAGGATAGTTTCAAAGGCCATTCATTTAAAATATTTGAATAATGGAACTTTAAGACATCTGAAATTCCATAGATAAGGGAGCTATACAATCTCTCCATATTGACATCTCATTGCCTAAAAAATCATACATCTGATCTGATTTCAAAAATAAAGCTTATTAGATGATGAAGACATTTGATCTCAAAACAATTGTATATCATTTCGAATTTCCATTTACAAGTAATGCTATTATGCTAGGAAGGACTTGGCCCCTGTTTGGTGGGAATCAAAATTAGATTTTTAGTAGATTTTGATAAAAGTTGATGAAATGTGTGGTTGAAAGTTGTGGGACCATAAATATTAACTTTGACTTATATTAAATTCTAGATTTTAATTAGTACCAAATGGGGCTTAGTTACCTTCTTCAGCCTTTAATTATTGTTCTGATAATGATCTTAATGTCTTGACATATGAAATGAAATATTATTTGAAGGAAATAATATTTTAGATTACTTATCAAGTAAGTCATTTTGTATGCTTTTCTGGCAGGGACTTTAGTTTCAACAAACTAAGCGGACCAATTCCTGAAACCTTTTCTAAATTGCCATATGCAGTTCACATGTAAGGATTTCAATTATCAAAACTAAACTTTCCTGCTCAATGCCATATAATGCCCCCATAACTTTGCAATAAGTAGACATAAAAGGTCTAATTTACCTAGCTAAGTGAGCAAATTACGAATGAATACTTTTAAGCAATCTACAGAAGTAACTTCATGTCTTCTGTTAACGAGTTTGAAAAATCCTTTCTTGCCCTCTACAACCTTTTTTTCCTTTTTTTCTTCGGGGTGTTTCTGGGGGGCGGTGATCTGAGGCTCGGAGCCTCGGTCCATTAAATTATTTTTCTTAATTTTATTGCACCACATTCGTTTGGCCCATTATTTCCCATTAAATTATATTTCATTTTCTTTATCTATTATAATTTACCATATATTCTTTAATAAAATAATATTACACGTAAATCCAAAAAAATTTCCTTCCTTTTTTAGCCCCACATTCTCTAAAAAATTAATATTCATTTCGGGGAATAATGGGGGCCAAAGAGCTTGTCTCTTATTTTTGTCAAATGAAGTTATTCCCACATTTGAGTTATTGCTCGTTCTGTAGCGACAAACAAGTCATAATATATTTCGGGAAACTGTTGAGACTTAATAATTCATGATCTCCATTTTGTCAGTTATCTAACTGGAAACTTACTAACTGGTCCATTACCTACTTGGATGCGGTCAGCAGGAAACCAAATGTAAGTCTATTTTTTTTATTTTTCTCTCCACTTATATATGTCAAACTGCAGAATATTTGTTTAATATGTTTCATGAATATATAATGTTCTCATGATGGCAAATTAACCCGTAATTTATATTTGCACTTTCTTACGTTTCATCTTGACTTCGATAATTTATTGTACTTCTTGTCAAAGTTATTTAAACCTGATTAAGTCATAGCTCATGTATGGGCTAAGGGTTTTATCTTTCTATTAAATCATCGACCGTAAAGGCAGAGACAAGACAACTATACTCAACCGCCTCTTGATTGTATTATCACACAAAATGAAAGGGAAAATTACCTAAGACGGTATAATTGACAATCTATGTTATTTGTACTTAGAGATCTATCCTACAACAACCTCATGCCTGAAAGCGGCTCAAAATGTCAGATCGGAAAACTGTAAGATCAATTCTTGTATCATGATACAATATTGAATATTTCTTCAAACCTCCACGTTTTAGTAACACTGCACCAATATTTGTCAGGAATTTGTTTGCAAGCTCAAAGGGCAATACAACGTGAGTTCCTTTAATGCATGTGGTGTTCCCAATGATTTTTAATATATAGTATATTCGTATGTGATTCGGTACTAACTAGCTAAGAATCATGTTACGTTGTTTTGCCAGTGGTATTGTTTCTTGCTTAGGATCAAGGTCTAGCTGCCATCAAAGTAAGTTAAACCTCACTTTCATTGTTTGTGGATTGTTTATTTTATCATTTCATCACATGATTTATTTGGCTAGGTGACTTTATTTAAATTGCTGTTGGAATCAAACTTAACTTTTAATAGCAATCAAAAAATGCAAAATGATTTAGGATAAACCAACCTGAAAATAATGCATAGCTATCTTGCGGTTTTCAAGGGTATTATAGTTCTTTGCCTTTTTGTTGGTTCATCTCATCAGAACTCTGGCTTAAGTAACACGAAGGCATTTTATTCTGAGACTGGATTTTGGATTTTGTTGTGATGCTTCTTGACTTCTATATTTAAAATATCATGCAAGCAAAAACTGATTATTTCTCCTGCCTACACTTTCCCTCTTTTTCCGTATTTTTTTAAACTGAAAGAACCTTGTAAATGGATTGTGTATCAGCATATTATTCCCTTCATATAAATTGTGGTGGAAGAGAAGTAAAAGATCACGATGAAGGTACAACATATGAACAGGACATTGATTCTGGAGGGCCATCTAATTTTTTCGAAAGTGGGACAAACTGGGGATTTAGCAGCACGGGTCGCTTCCAGGATAATAACTTTAAAAATACTGAATACTCCAGGACGAACAACTCCAGCATCTCTGAGAAAAATCCCCAACTGTACATGGATGCACGGGTTTCCCCTCTGTCATTATCTTATTATGGGTTCTGTCTCAGAAATGGAACCTATACAATAAGCCTTCACTTTGCAGAGATCGTGTTTACTGAAGACAGAACATACAAAAGCCTCGGAAGGCGTATATTTGATGTTTACATTCAGGTGCTTACATACTTACCACCATTCTTACAGATGATAGAAATTTTCCCTGATAGATGGGAATCCGTTTGATTTGCATTTCATTTGTGGTATCATATTGAACATCAAAAAGTTCATTAGTATTTGGGTTAAATTATTTCAGGGAAAGCGGGTGCTCAGGGATTTCAATATCGAATCTAAGGCTGGTGGAGTTAATAAAGGAATCATAATAGACTTCACTGCAGCTGTCACTGATGGTACTTTAGATATCCGCTTCTACTGGGCTGGAAGAGGGACAACTGGTATCCCAAATTTCGGAGAATATGGTCCACTTATATCAGCTATTTCTGTCAAACCTAGTAAGCTACAAATTCTTTTAATGATCTCGTTGCTCGAATAATATGAAAATAATAATTTGTTCATCCCTTCATATCTGTGTTTTAAAATTTGAACCTAAGCAAAGCACCCTGTCTAAGGCCTAGACTCACGAACAGGTGGTTCCACCTAATATGTGTCTGGGCACAAGATTTTTTTTAATTTATTATTATTTTGGTTCAAAATTTAAACCATGAGTCAGAAGAGTAAAGACTCTTTAGTACTAACTATCCAAAAGAAAAAAAAGAAAACATGTTTGAACCCCTTGAAATAGAACCCTCTCTACAATAACTCCAGTGTGAAGCATATCCTTAACATAAGAAATTGAAGAAAGAGTGAAATTGATTTGATGATTTCGTATTAGGTGACATGAAAGATGAGTCAATGAAGAGGACGAGATTAATTGGAATCCAATAAAGAGTTTGATACTACCAAAATTCATACCTGGGCAAACTTGAACTGGATGGAAGAACTCCGCGTGATCCTATCTTCAATACCTGAAACCAAGGCATCGAGTTGTGTCCTCGTCGCTCATCCGATGCTTAAGTCAGACAAGTGCTCAAGAAAAACTTATGCTAAATGCTATGAAAAACATACTTGAATAATGAGACTAGGTTATATATATATATATATAGATGTTGGAGGTGGAGTTCTAAAAGGATTGAACTTCCTTTGTTTAAGGTGTTTGTGTTAGAATTGCACAATTTGAGGTAAGTTGAGATTTATGGTAATCTGGGGATTAGTGTTTGAATTGAACTAGTATTCCATGGGCATGTGTGATGGGGACAGTACACGTAGGTTAGAAGATGAGGAACCGACCAACTAAGGGGCACGACCTACTACTGGACCCCGACCTTGGAAATAGCCCAAAATAATTGGGTTGAGGTCGGGACGTTCGGGTCTATAAATATGGGCCTAACCTTGATTATGGCTCGATCCTAATAATGGGTCAAGCCAACAAGCCCAACCAAAATTGGTCAAGGTCGAGCAACATGGTCGAGTTCGGGTTTAATACCATCACAGGCCCCCTTGCATCTAGGCTACATTTGAAAGTTAATTTCTCGAGCTGCCGGCTTAAAATGCATCGAGTTGTAACTGGGCCGGGTTGAATGTAATGGACCATAATGCGTGACAACTGTGGTGCCACGTGGTGATCAAGTGTTGGCTCAGAGAGGGGTGACCTTAGATGGTTTGATACGTGGCACAATCCGAAGGCCAGGATTTGAGCAACCTTTGACCTTCCATTGACCCCTATAAATACCCTCTTTTCACCGTTCATTTTCACTTTTTCACTCTCAACGCTCAGTGATAGCTACTCGAGTTTGGGTCTAACTGAGGTTTTGTGAACCACCACATTAAGAGGTAAGTATTCGAGCTTCTGAGTTATTTATTTTTAGCATAATGTCGAGCAGTAGTAATGAGGGTTCAAGTAGTAATAGTCAGTCGTCTAGGACCTCGACCACTAGGAGTCCCGAACCTGATGATACGTTTATAATTCCCATGGTTGTGCCAATTACGTCGTACTACGAAGTTGAATCCATACTAACTTACCCGAGAATAGCGACTAAGTACAAAGAACACGTGGTGATTAAAATAGCGATGGAGTTCAGGGTTATGCCTTTGTGTGACGTAAGAACCCCCGAACTCAATGATGCGGTGTTAAATGCTTAGGAGGGAGAGATGACCTTATTTAGGGACGCTTATAAGGCCAGGCTTTGGTGGCCCCATTCACCCTTTTTTTATTCACTTCCTATCCTCGTACTTCATTTGTCCGGGTTAGTTGGCTCTCAATGGGTGGAGGCTGTTGGTATACTTTTTTATATTATGTAGGTGTCTCGACGTCGAGCCCAGGGTCGACCTGTTAAGAATGGTTTATGATTTAAAATTCTCGTCGGTGTATAACTATTTCATGTATTTATCGACCAATAGAGGATTTAGAACGCCTGAAACCCCGAGCTCTCTTCGAAGGTGGAAGGAAAGGTATTTGTTTTGTTAACCCCCAAGACCCTAATCACCCCTTCAGCCTAATGTGGTCAATTCACAATAAAGATAGCTTTAATGAAGGTCAGGCCTACTTCGAGGCCTTGGCTTTTTCTTGTTTGGAGATGTCAATTGATACTTTGAAGTTATTGGCCAACGTGCACCATAAAGAGAAGGGCCCGAAGCCCAAGGTTCCTGCCCCGTCGAAGGGAAAGAAGCAAGCCTGAAAAGCCCCGAGCAAGAGTCTGAGTGGGGTAGGGCAATCATCAAGAAGCCCGTCCCCAACGCAACCATCCTCTCTAGGCCGAGCTGCAACTCCCCGATCTCAACCAGAGATCGTCGATCTAGATGACGAGGCTCCATTATCCAGTTCGGTGTTGGAGGATCATGCTCGATCTCCCCTCATCTCGCACCTGGTGAACAAATACCGAGATGAGGTCGAGGCTGGTGAGGGGGTGAGGGCCTTCGAGCTGATGACTTTAAAGGTATGTGCTACTCCTCGAGGTTATTTCTTATGCTCTTTTGTTATCAAATCAATGTTGATTTTTTTTTATTTTTTTTTACAAACGTTGAGCATGGCTCGAGGGTTAGCCATGAGAAGTCTTGGAGCCTTGAGTAAAATAGCTGAGCTCGAGGCTTTAAATGAAGAAAAAGAAAAAAGGATCTGCGAACTGGAAGTCGAGTGTAATCTCACTCGCATCAAGATGAGGAAGGTTCGGGATCAGATCGGAGAGGCGAATGATGAGGTCGAGGAGGCCAAGCTCGAGTTGAACCATGCTAAAAAAAAGGTTCGATGAGGACTTGGTCAGAGCCCGAACTCAAGTAGTGAAAGAATTTAAAAATCAGATGAGCTAGGGACGTTATGGACCAATATGGGTCGAGGTCGTACCATTACTCTTTGAGGTTTGCTCGATCCTTCTTGAGGTCCAAACTCCCTGAAGACTCAAAGCCAATGATCGAGGACTTGAAGAGGTTGACACTCCCAATAACGAAGATCCTCCGTGCCCAACTGACCTAGATTAGGCCCCTCCCTGAACTTATTTTTTGATGAATTGCAACATACTACATTGCCCGAACTAGGCCTTTATAAAGTCGATGGTTTTTGTTATTTCCTACATGTTTCTAGTTCGTGTATTTTACGTAATATCCTTGATCATGTTACTTGACTTGAAATTTACAAAAAATAGTTCGAGCATTGTACTTTATTATTCTTAGCGAAACAGCTCGGGATTCTTTTATTCGTATTCATGTATGTGCATGTAGCTCGCATTTTTTGAATCAATCTTGAGTTCGATCTTTTTTCTTGACAATTACCTCGAGTTTTGTTTGGTAAGAAGCTCGATTGTTTGTATTGGCCTGTTTTTGGGCCAAAAACTCGAATTTGTTTTCGTAATCAACTCGAGCATTTTACTTTTCCAGTTTTTGAACAAGTAGCTCGAACATCTTTCGCCTATTTTTGGGCCAACAAGCTCATGTTGTGTTTCTAAAACTGCTCGAGTCTTTTACTTTAGTCACTTCGAGTCGAGTTACTTGGCATGTTGGCCAAGTAGCTCGAGGGGTATTACTGATAGACCTCATATCCGATTTACATATGCAAGAAAGAAGAAAGGAAGTGCCAAGTCATTATGAGTTAGTTGGATAGGGATAAAACTATAAAAAGTTGTGATATGAACGGTGAATAAGGAGTAAGGGAGTTGGGGTTTTTTTTATCGAAAATATACTGCAATTCTCTGTTAGAAAAGGAGGAGAGACCAGACCTCTCGAATAGCTTGGGAATTTGTTAGTTTTTCCATTATGTTCAGCTGAATATACAATCAATTTGTTCTTCCAGTTTACACGGTGTTACATTCCAATTTCTCTACGTAGTTCTCTGTTGATTCTACTTAAATCCTCTTGTTTCAGCAAGTTGGACAATAAACTTGCATCAAGAGACTTGCGGCAACAGTTGGGGTTCTACCAAATTGGTATCAGAGCCGTTGAGATCTTGGGAAATGACAATCGTCGATCGGGTGGGACATATAGAGTCGAGGTTCGAGGGGTTGTATGGAGAGTTGGGGGTAATGAAGTCGAAAATTCAGAGAGATGTAGCAATGTTATCGGAAAAATTCGATTTGTTGGTAACGAAGTGGGACGAACAGGAGAGTGAGGAAGGAAAAAGGGAATTCAGCGACCGCCCACACGAACTGGAAGTTCTGATGTTCCGATCGTGAACCAGAGGTTAGGGAAAGTACCGACGAACAAACTCAGTGTGAGGATTTTAGGAGGGCAGACCGTCGGTTGGAGATGTCGATTTTCAGTGGTGAAGCGTTGGACCCGTGGATGAAACACTTGCCTGGTATCAACATTAATCAATTCTCCAACTGGGAGAAGGTAAAGGTTGCCGTAGTTTGTTTCGAGGGTGAAACACTTGCCTGGTATCAATGGGAGATGGGAAGGCAGCCATTGACGTGATGGAAAGAGCTGAAAATGTTGTTGCTACAGCGATTTCGTCCTTCACAAGAAGGTAGCGTCCTGGAGAAATTCTTGGTGTTGAGGCAGGAAGGTATGGTGAGAGATTATCGTCGATGGTTTGAGTTATTGGCTGCCCCACTGTCGAAGCTTCCAGAAGCCAGTTTAGAAGGGAACTTTATAAATGGGCTGAAACCCGAAATCAATGCAGAAGTAAGAATGATGAGGCCACAGGGACTGGGCCAACTTATGGAACTAGCCCAGCGGGTTGAAGACCGTAATGAGTCACTAAGGCAGGCCCAAACTTCGATCAACCCATTTCAAAGCAAACCCACCAGTTTGAGAAGCCCAATTGGTCGAGGCCTAAAATACACATCCTTAAATAAAAAAGGGACTGCTTATTCCCCCCAATTGGGGCCACAATCTTAATCGGCCATGGCTAGGTCGCAAGCCATCGCCATTCCGCCACCAACGAAGAGAGATAGGGTGGCTCCGCCCTATAAAAGGCCGATCGACAGTGAACTTCAGCTGAGGAGGGAACATGGGCTTTGTTTTCACTGCGATGAGCAGTTCGCTCCCGGTCACAGGTGCAAAAATAGGGAGCTACAACTACTACTGGTACAAGAAGAGGAGGACGAGGGACCTGCGGAAGTGATGGAAGAAGAGAAAGCACTGCCAATCGAGGAAACTGCAGAGTTATCTATTTAATTTGTGGTAGGTCTTACAGCTCCAAAAACTCTGAAACTGCGAGCGACAATATTGGGGAAATCAGTGGTAGTCCTGATAGATTGCGGAGCTACCCATAATTTCATCTCGAACGAGCTTGTCCAAAAATTGAGTTTGCCAGTTACGGGTTCAGCCAGCTTTGGGGTTATCATGGGCAATGGCATATCAGTAAAAAGAGGGGGTATTTGTAAAGGCGTGGTAGTATCGTTGCCAGAAATTGATGTGGTCGGCGATTTTTGCCTTCGAAGTTGGGCTGTATAGACTCATCCTGGGGATGAAGTGGTTGGAGACCCTAGGTAAAATGCAAGTGAATTGGGGTACATTATCCATGCATTTCAAGGTGGCTGGAGAGAATATTGTACTCCAGGGTGATCCTAGCCTGGACAAGACACAGGTTTCCCTGAAGTCACTGGTGAAGTCATTTCGGGCAGGTGAACAAGGGATTTTGCTGGAATTGGGGAGTATGGGGTGGAGCATGAGATAACATGGGTTGAAATTCCCAGCTCTATCGATGAGTTACTGTGAAATCATCGAAGTGTTTTTGAGTGGCCAAATGAACTTCCCCCTCCGAGAGCACGAGATCACACCATTATTCTACAACCAAGGGCGACTCCAGTGAACGTGAGACCGTACCGGTACCCGTATTTCAGAAGAATGAAATAGAAAGGCTGGTTAAGGATATGCTTACGGCGGGAATCATCCAGCCTAGTCAAAGTCCATTTTCGAGCCCGGTGTTATTAGTAAAGAAAAAAGATGGGAGCTGGAGATTTTGCGTAGATTATCGAGTACTCAACAAGGTTACGGTGCCAGACCGTTTTTCGATTCCAGTGATCGATGAATTACTGGACAAACTACATGGGGCTCGGATATTTTCGAAGCTGGATTTAAAATCGGGCTACCACCAGATCAGAGTTAGCCTAGAATATATCCCCAAGACAGCTTTTCGGACCCACGAGGGTTACTATGAATTTCTAGTCATGCCATTTAGGCTTACGAACGCCCCAGCAACTTTTCAACATCTGATGAATGAGGTATTCAGACCCTACTTGCGAAAGTTTGTCCTCGTTTTCTTCGATGACATCCTTGTCTGTAGTCACTCGCTGGAAGAGCACCTACGGCACTTGGTTACAATTCTGAGAGTTTTGTATGAGCATAAGCTATACGCCAATGAGAAGAAATGTTTGTTTGGCCAAGCGAAAGTGGAATATCTGGGCCATGTGATTTCAGAGAAAGCGGTCGTAGCCGACCAGTTGAAAACTGAAGCCATGGTGAAATGGCCAAGTCCACGCAATCTCGAAGAGCTCAGGGGGTTCCTAGGACGCACTGGCTATTACCGTCGTTTTGTATCTTGTTATGCTAAGATTGCTTAGCCCCTGACCGAATTATTCAAGAAAGATAGGTTTCGATGGGATGGGACCACCGAGGTAGCGTTCCACCATCTCAAGACAACAACGTCAGTGTTCTCGTGCTTGCATTGCCTAACTTCTCCAAACAGTTTGTGGTCGAAATTGATGCATCTGGTTAAGGACTGGGGCAGTGTTGATGTAAGATAACCATCATATTGCTTTCTTCAGCAAGGTTCTGCCATAAAGTGTCAGGCAAAAGTCAGTATACGAGAGAGAGAGTTGATGGTGGTGGTCTTTGCTGTACAGAAATGGCGGTATTATTTGTTGGGCAGACATTTTTTGGTCCGAACAGATCAGCGGAGTCTGAAGTTTTTATTAGAGCAGTGCATGGTGAGCGAAGATCACCAGAAGTGGCTCACTAAGTTAATGGGATACCACTTCGACATTCTATATCACCTGGGGCTGGAGAATAAGGCGACAGACGCGCTTTCAAGGATTCAGCCATCAGTAAATTGTCTCGCTATTACTGCCCCTAAGGTTCTACAATTGGATGAGATAAAAAGGGAAGTGGTTGCAGAAGAGGTTCTTGGGAAAATTGTGAAGAAGTTACGGGAGGGGCTCTAAGTGAGGGCGGGATATACCCCGATGGACGGATTATTATTTTACTATGGAAAAATAGTTTTACCCAGTAATTCACCTTTTGTGACTCTTATGCTACAAGAATACAACGATACCAAGGTGGGGAGTCACTAGGATTCCTTAAAACTTACAAACAAGTTGCTAGGGAGGTTTTTTGGCACGGGATGAAACAGGAAGTGAAGAAGTATGTGGCTATGTGTGATGTTTATCAGCAAAATAAATATATTGCGTTGTCCCCGGGAGGTTTACTACAGCCCTTGCCAATACTGAAGTTGGTCTGGGAAGACATTTCCATGGATTTCATCGAAGGACTACCGCGATCAGGTGGGGTTGATACAATTTTGGTAGTGGTGGATTGTTTGAGTAAATACGGACACTTTGTGGGGTTAAAACACCCTTTCACTGCTCCTATTGTGGCTGAAGTGTTCATACGCGAGGTGGTGCGGCTACATGACATACCCCGTTCTATCATTTCTGACAGGGACAGAATCTTCATGAATACATTATGGACTGCCTTGTTCAAAGCTCAATGAACCTTTCTCCATCATAGTACGGCCTATCACCCTCAAACCAATGGGAAAACGGAGGTGGTAAATCGATGTTTGGAAACATACTTGAGGTGTTTTGCTTCCAGCAGACCGTGGGTGTGGGGTCAGTTTTTACACTAGGCCGAGTATTGGTATAACACCTCCTTCCATACGGCCACCAAACTTACTCCCTTTCAGATTGTGTATGGTCGGAGCCTCCTCCAATTCTAACATTTGAAAAAGGGATGGTTGTTAACTCTTCTGTGGAGCAGCTTTTAATGGACAGGGATGAAGCCCTAAAGCAACTAAAAGTACAGCTTTCGAGAGCACAAACGAGGATGAAGGAGATGGCGGATGGGCACCGCCGTGACATTCAGTTTGCAGTGGGGGACTTGGTTTATCTCAAGCTACGTCCCTATCGCTAGAAATCAGTAGCCAAACGTTCCTTTGAGAAACTGTCACCAAAATACTATGGACCTTTTGAAGTGGATTCAAAGATTGGTCGGGTAGCATATAGGTTGAAATTGCCATCTACTTCAATGATCCATCCAATTTTCCACGTATCTCAGCTCCGTCAGGCCATTGGAAACCTACAGCCCGTATATGCTCTTCCTCTACAACTATCCACCGAAGGGAAATTTATCATGGAACCGGAGGCTGTTCTTGGGGTTCGTCCTAACCCTAAGGTTGGGGCCCTGAGGTCTTTATTAAATAGAAGGATTTACCGGAATTTGAAGCAACATGGGAGCTTTTTGAGAATGTCAGACTGAAATTTCCAAGCTTCCACCTTGAGGACAAGGTGGATTTCGGGGCGCGAGTAATGATAGACCTCCTATTCGATTTACATATCCAAGAAAGACGAAAGAAAGTGCCAAGTCATCATGAGTTAGTTGGATAGGGGTAAAATTGTAATAAGTTGTGATATGAACGGTGAATAAATAGGGGGAGTAAAGGAGTTGGGGTTTTTTTTATCGAAAATAACTGCAATTCTTTGTTAGAAAAGGGGGAGAGACCAGGCCTTCGAATAGCCTGGGAATTTGTTAGTTATTCCATTATGTTCAGTTGAATATACAATCAATTTGTTCTTCCAATTTGTACGGTGTTACATTCTTATTTCTCCACGTAGTTCTCTGTTGATTCTACTTAATCCTCTTGTTTCAGCAGGTTGGACAATAAACTTACATTAGGAGACTTGCGGCAACAGCTGGGGTTCTACCAATTACTTGGCTGATTTTTTGCCAAGTAGCTCGAGTCATGTTCTGTAATCACTCCGAGTCATGTAACTTGGCATGTTAGCTAAGTAGCTCGAGTGATGTTTTTGTAATGAGCTTGAGGTGTGTTACTTGGCTGATTGTTTTCCAAGTAGCTCGAGTCATGTTCTATAATCACTTTGAGTCGTGTAACTTGGCCTGTTGGCCTAGTAGCTCAAGTGATTTTGCCACATCCAAGGCAAGAGTGAGTTGTTCAGCCAAAGAGTACTTTGTTCACGTAGTATATAGGTCGCTGGACCTTCCCGACTTCTTTCACTAGAACCGCACTCACCGTGCTTTCAGAGATGGCCAAATATAGTAAAAATGTATCACCGGCCTCTGGTTTAGTGAAGACCGACGGGGTTGCTAAAGCTTTCTTTAGCTCTTGAAAAGCTGTATTGCACTCTTCATTCTAATCAAAACTCTTGTTATCTCTTAGGATTTTGAAAAAATGGGAAGCACCTGTCTACTGCATAAGATACGAATATGTTCAGTACCGCAACTCGACCTGTTAGTTTCTATATATTCTTCTTACACTTCGGGGGTTCCATGGAAACCAAGGTTTCGATCTTGTTAGGGTTGACCTCTATTCCCCTATGGGTGATCATGAATCCCAAGATTTTGTCGAAAGCTATTCCGAATGAACACTTAGCGGGATTTAGCTTCATCTTGTACATTTGTAGTATAGCAAAGACCTCTTCTGGGTCAGAGACATGATAGTCCACCTGCTTGCTTTTAAGAACCATGTCATCTATGTAGGCTTCAATGTTCTTCCCTATCATGTTAACAAAGACCTTTTTGACAAGTCTTTGATATGTGGCTCCTGCGTTCTTTAACCAGAATAGCATGACCCTGTAATAGTAGATGGTCGAGTCTGCTATAAATGAAGCCTTCTCCTGATCTTCCTCCGACATTAAAATTTGATGGTACCCAAAGAAAGCATCCAAGAAGCTATATAACTTGTGACCTGAGGGACTGTCCACAAGATTATCAATTCTGGATAGCGGATAGCTGTTCTTGGGACGTGCTTTGTTTAGATATGTAAAGTCGATGCAGACTCACCACTACCCATTAGCTTACTTGACTAGGACCACGTTGGCGAGCCAATCAGGGTATTGGACTTCCCGTATGAAATTGGCCCTTATGAGTTTTACAATTTCCTCTCGTATGACCTCCTATTATTCTGGCGCAAACTATCTAATCCTCTACTTTATTGGTCTTACACCGGGGTTTACGTTGAGTTTGTGTACAACAATTGTGGGGTCTATACCAGGCATGTTCTCCACACTCCAGGCAAATACATCAATGTTACGAGTCAAACAGCTGATGAGCTCATCCTTGGTTATGTCATCAAGACCTCGACCAATAGTAACTTTCCTGCTAGGCTCAAGCTCGACCTCATCTATTTTTCCACTGGTGCGAGCCTCCATCGATGGTCGAGTTCGAGCTCTACCTCTAATAACTTCATGACGTTGGTCTTGATCTCCTAAATGCTGGTAACATAACACTATCTAGACACTGCTTGGCTTCCTCGAACCACTCCAAACCCTTTGTTTGTAGGGAATTTTACCGCTAGGTAGAATGTTGAGACAATTGCCTTGATCCAATTCAATAATGGTCTTCCAGGTATGGCATTATAGGCCATAGGAGCACGAACCACCTGGAACGTCGTGATCCGCATTATATACAGTATAATTTAGTCCTTTTTGTTTACAGAATTGTCAATTACAAACCATCTAAAACCTAACACAATTGATTAGAGAGAGATGAAGAAATGATAAATTTTACAATGATTCTATTTGGTCACCTATAAAGTTAAAAAGTTCTACATAATTGTTATTAGACCACTTTGCTTTGTGACATTGAGTATGGACTATCAAAACATATAAAAAATGAAGATGCTAGCATGGGCGTGTACTAGAATGGATAGAATAAGAATTGGGAATATTGGCAACAACTGACACGAATTTGTTGACCTATGGTTGATTTCATCCTTAATGTTTTGATTATAACAAACAAGATTAATATTGTTTCTAACAATTAATTTTGAGTTATGATAGTTCAATGTTAAAATCTATCGAGTATTGTCAAAATCAACATATCATAAATCGGAATCGAAATGAATAGCAAAGTGAAAGTTAAGCATTGAAGTCAAATCATTCGAGACGAGAGCTTAAAAGATCAAAATTAAGACTATTAAATCGGGCTCATGAAGAAGGTTAAGATCGAAGTCAAACATTAAAGCCAAATAATGAAAGAGACTTTGAATCAAGATCAAAAACTAGGCTTTCGAGATCATATGTAAAGGTATAACACTTTGATCTTTAGTAATGAATGACAATAGTTCAAAAATCATTTTGTGCACAAATAGTTATTGTCATATCACTTGTATAAAATATTTTTGATCAAAAGTAAGATTGATCTTTCAAAGTGTACTTGAACTTAGATCATATCTCAAAAAAAAAAAGTTGCCGAGGTGGTCGACCGGCCAAAATTTATTTTTCAAAGTGATACTTGAACTTGGATTACATCTTAAAAAAAAATTTCAACGGTCAACCGAAAGTCCGGTACGGCAACAGTCAAATTTTCGAACCGTTTTGACTTCTGACACCCAACGGCTATATTGGTCATCAAGTAGCGACCGGACGTCCGGTTGGCAGAATTTTACCATTTTGATTCCTATATATACCAATTCTTTTTCATTCATCAACAACAACTTCAAGAGAGCTTTCTAGTAAAGTATGTGAGTAAAAAATCTTCTTTGAGCCTACATCTTTATATTCATTTCATCTATTTCTTTATAACAAAAACTGATTGTCGAATCAAATTTCTTGAATTATTTCTTTCATCAAAGTTTTTCATTTCTCTTTGTGCTTGACTTATTTATATCGATCTTAAAAGAGAGATATATTTTTG
>CAIGRO010163669.1:0-20274 GCA_903798355.1 Fraxinus baroniana | reverse complement strand
TCTTCTTCTTCTTCTTCCCGGCGGACGGCAACTAAGCGGCGACTTTCTGCAACTTCCGGCGGACCCAGCACGTGCGGTCGCGGGGGCTGGCCAGGTGCTGGGTCCGCCCCTGCATAAGAGGTACCTTTAGGTGAAGATGAAAGCTTCTGTTTGTGGGTCGACTAATATCTATATATGCGAGTTGTATGAACGCATCATTATCTTTGAAAATTTCTTCACCAGTCCTCAACCTATAGCTTTAAGTAGCAAGTTGATCCTTAAAGTTTTGTTATACTTACCAATAACTGTTCAAATTTGTGTTGCATAGTCATATGATCCTTGTATTCTAATTTTATGAAGTTATGTTTTAATGGAGTTTGTGTGCAGAAATTTGATGTCGGACATACATTAGAAGTGAAAGGAGCCCAGAATTTCAAATAGGTGAAGTGATGGAGCAAAATATATTAAAAAAATTCAAAATCTCTTGCGTAAATTAAAAATAAAAAATCGAAAATGTTTTGGAGACAGTTGATC
The DNA here is from genome assembly GCA_903798355.1 of Fraxinus baroniana. NCBI lineage: Eukaryota > Viridiplantae > Streptophyta > Magnoliopsida > Lamiales > Oleaceae > Fraxinus > Fraxinus baroniana. The sequence continues at coordinate 19,761 of CAIGRO010163669.1, read as the reverse complement.
CCCTTTGCACCATCGGGTAGCAGGGCCTCTCAAGCCACACGTGGAGACGGGGAAGCGGGAAGAACTTTAATACGAGGGTCGCATCACAATTTTTACTTAGGGAAATTCCATTTGTACCGAAGTTTGATGCTGTGAGTCTGTGACTGAATAAACGATTAATAGCCCTACTGGTTATTATAGAAAATAAAACAAGAAAATTGCTGCTCATAAGCAATAATGTCATTACGCCTGAAAGTCCAAAGTCATAGGTCTGCAGGATTTGATGCTGTGACTGAACCTCTACAAGAATTTGATTAAAGCCCACAATTGGATCGTCTCGAAAAGAAAATATGTATACACGGTACACTAGATTAACCACATTGTACAAAATAATGAAGAGAGACGTGTAGTATCGTATTAATTTGTCCAAGAAATGACTTCTTGATGAAAAGAGAATATATGGGATAGATTCAAATAAGGAACCAAAAAAATGTTACTCCTAAGAATGATTGCTTATTGTCGCTTCATGTTTGGCCTTCACGACTTTGTACACCAAATTAACACATACAACCTTCCCCAACAACCATTGGACAAGTAACTATTTTCTTCGACCCGGGACCGTCCCTCGAAAATACACTCAGCTGTTCACAATGCCGTGTCCTTTTCTCAATCCAAAATTGATACTTAATGAAACACTTGAGGTGAGGCATAGTACTCACTTTCATTAAATACAGGTCTTAAATCTTCTTTGGACATGAAATCCATTGGGAAAGAAACAAGATGTCCTTTCACAGACTTCAATCTCTCCATGGGATCCGTGCATTTAACGTCTCCATCTTCGTACGATTCTAACTTATTCGGGGCTATTCCTAAATCAATGGTAGAATGGCCGAGTTTCTCTCTCCAGAATGCCATACATTGTCGGAGTGAAGCCCTGGAAGCAATCACACAAGTTTAACTACTGGAATGTTAATGGGAAAAGAAATTTAAGGATTGTGTTGTACCTTGTATGTATGAGATCGTTTGGTATACAAGAGAAAACGTCTTGGTAGATCATCGTATTTGTCTGTCAGTCACATGTTCGAAAAGGCAAAGACTCAATCACATGCCATATAATGTGAAGTCATATGTTTTAAGCATTATGGCCTTCCCAAAGTAAATTAACGTACAAGTAAACTTTTTCAAGTCTAGCCATGCTCAAAAAGAAAAAGTAAAATATTCAAATGAAGCTTTTGGCTAGACCTATTTCTAGCAAAAGAATCAGAAGTTTAATATTGTCGCAGTGTACAATTCTCACCTTTGCAGTAGCCATCCAAATATCCTTGTAGGTCGAATCAATCACTGGGTCTCTTATTTGATCAACCTATAGGGGCAAAAATTAGCTAGTTACATCATAAAGAAAAAAATTATTTATTTTACAAATCTCATTCCTATTAAATTTGTCTTTGCAGTAATAAAAGCAGGGTATTCTAGACAACCTCTCCTGCATGGAGACCAAGGTGCTCGGACCATAATGAAAGGCGAAGACTCAATGCAAATTTTCCAGCTTTCCACGACTTGCCTCCCATGCAAGACTCAACCAATTCTTTGTCCTCAATAAGCACACCGATCTGTAAAAATTACATCCATGCGACAATCAGAAAGTAGCTATGCCATATGATACAAGCTAGCCATGCCGAAATATTAATTTAAGCAGTTCAGATAAAATTTGGGCATACCTCAGAATCTCTAGATCCAAGTAAACTTCTGTCATTGATATTGGCTGAGCCAATCAAAGTTGTATGGTCATCGATTATCAAGATCTTGCTATGAACGTACACCTGAGGAAACAAAAGGAATATTAATACTTCAAGTATATGAATACGACACAAGCTCTAAAACATATCTATTATTTTATGATGTAAATAAACAAATCTGTCCCTTCCCTATAACCAGAAGGAAAAAAAAAAGTAAACTAATCTGTCCTGCATTTTTGTGTAACATCTATTATTTCAAACCATCCTGCAGGAATAAAATCCAGCAAAGATTGTGCCACAAAAATTGCAAGCATATGGAGGAAATCATAATTTTACATAAATTTCACGTCTACTACTCTCTTTATAAATTTTATCCATCAAAAAGACATGTCAGGGAAGTACAATTTCTCTACTGCAGCCCGATTTTCTAGTTAAGTCCCTTGGTAGTTCCTTTAGCACCATGTGACAACTGGAGCCTGTCATGAAAAACTCACATTGCTTGTACAAAAATGTGGTTTTTATTTAATCATGTCAAGTTATTTCTAAATGTTGAAGCTCTAAAGCAACCTTAGTAACATTTTTATTTGTATGACAAATAAGTAATTTAACTCGTGCAAGATTTCACCAATAAACTAATATTCAGCGATATAGTAATCTTCATCAATGAACTTTTCTTGGCATGTATTTTGCCTATGGTTATTAGATCAGTATCCTTCAAAAAAATCAATTTAGCATCCCTAGCAATCTTGCAAGTCAACAACCAAAAGAGTCACATTTTCCCTTGGCATGTCGTCAATAACTTTTCTTCCCAACAATAATTATGTTGAAATCTCGAAATTATAATAAATATTTCACCTACCATAATTAACAATGTATATTCAGACGTTGGAATTAGGATATTGATTTTAGGAGATTTCTTAGAAAATTTTAAGTAATTTGTTTACTTATTGTTTACTAAAAACATGCCAAAGGGATTCTGGGGAGATGCTATCCTAACTTCCACTTATCTAATCAACAGAATGCTTAGCCGTACTCTAAACTTCGAATCACCCCATCAAATATTTCAAAAATTCTTTCCAACCTCAAGCTCATCTCTAATCTATCCCTCAAAGTGTTTGGTTGTATCGCCTTTATCCATGTCAATCATATAAATAAACTAGATCCTTGAGCAATTAAATGTGTTCTTCTAGGATATTCTCCTACTTAAAAAAAGGTTACAAGTGTTATGACTCTTCCAACAAGAAAGTCATTGAAAGTCTCGTCCTTGAAAACGCTCCATATTTCCAAAAAAAAAAAACCTCTCTTCAGGGAAAGAATCCAAGTGAAGATCATTACTTCAACTTAGATCTTCTCCCTCACGAGTCTATTCCAAAACCCATTACTGAAATTATTACACCACCTAGTTCTTCTATGCCATTAACAGAAGGAAATTTGAAACCAAGGGAAGATGTAGAAAAATAAAGTGACAAGGAAATGCTTGTTTACTCGAGAAAACCAAAAGCAAGGCACAAAGAGAACCTCGCACCCGAGGCACCAAGAGAGTAGGAACTAATGATAGCTCCAGATGTCCCAGAATCATCAGATATTAATCTACCCATCGAACTCAGAAAACAAACCCGGTCATGTACTCTTCACTCTATTTCAAAATTCATGTCCTATAATGCTCTATCTACAAGTTTTCACAATTTCACATCACTTGGATAGTATCGAAATTCCAAAAAATATTCAGGAGGCTTTAGACATTCCAAAGTGGAAAGAAGCAGTAATGGAGGAGATGCGAGCATTGGGAAAAAATGAAACTTGGGAGGTGATGGATCTGCCTAAAGGAAAAAGACCAACTGGTTGCAAATAGGTCTTTTAACTTAAAATATAAAGCTAATGGGACATTAGAACCATGTAAAACTCGGTTGGTTGCTAAGGGATACACACGGACTTATGTTATTGACTACACTGAGACATTCAAACATGTGGCAAAGCTAAATACAATTTGAGTACTTTTGTCATTAGCGGCAAATTTAGATTGACTACTTCAACAATTGGACATTAAGAATGCATTTTTGAATGGAAAATTGGAAGAAGTTTACATGACACTACCACCAGGTTTTAGCAGAATAAATGAAAAGAATCAAATATGTAAGCTCAAGAAGTCATTATATAAGCTCAAACAGTCACCAAGAGCATGAATTGACCAACTTGCAAAAGTATTGAAAAGGCAAAGATACCAACAAGGACAATCAGATCATACTATATTCCTCCAACAATTTGAAGATGGGACTAAAACAATCTTAATTGTATATGTCGATGACATAATTTTAACAGACGACAACATAGTGGAGATGGAAAACTAAAGAAGAGCCTAACCATTGAATTCAAAGTGAATTATCCAGGATAAATGAAATATTTCTTAGGTATGGAAGTAGCCACGTCAAGAAGGGGTATTAGCGTCTCACAAAGGAAACATGTCCTTGATTTCCTTACCGAAAGTGGAATGCTTGGATGTAAACCAAGTGATACACCTGTTGATGTGGGAAAGAAGGAGAATATCGAGAATCCAATAGACATAGATGTATTTGTAGTTAGTATGGTGATCCAACATAAGTATTCTCCAAAGGAAAGTCACCTAGAAGTGGTCTACAAGATACTCAGATGTACAAGGGGATCCTCTAGAAAAGGGCTATTCTTCAAGACGGGTGAAAGGGGAGACGTAGAAGTTTTCACAAATGCAGATTAGGTAGGTTTCACAGAAGACAGAAGGTCTACTACCGGATATTGCACGTTTGTATGGGAAAATATGGTAACATGGAAGCAAAAAACAAGATGTAATAGCTAGTTGAAGCCGAGTTTAAAGCAGTGGCTCAAGGAATATGTGAAGGATTGTGGATGAAGAAACTATTAGAAGAGCTTCATGTTATAATAAAATTTCCAATCAAATTATATTGTGATAACAAAGTGGCCATCGACATCTCTCTCAATCTAGTCCAACATGATCGAACTAAACATGTAGAAGTGGACAGACATTTCATCAAAGAAAATGTGGAAAAAGGACTATTTGTATGACATATGTTCCCACCCACGAACAAATTGCAGATATCTTCACCAAAAGACTACCTCAATAGAAATCCAGCGATTTCATTCATAAGTTAGATATCAACATTTATTATCCAACTTGAAGGGGAGTTTTGAAATCTCGAAATTATAATAAATATTTCACCTACCATAATTAACAATGTATATTTAGATGTTGGAATTAGGATATTGATTTTAGGAGATTTCTTAGAAGATTTTAAGTAATTTTTTTTTTCCTTTTTTTAACTCTCATTCTTGTGCTATAAAAGTGTATAATTAGGTTGTAATATTCATTGAAAAATATAGAGAAGTTTCCTCTGTTTTACAAATTACGAGCGTACTAACAATTTTATTCCCACAATAATTACTGTTAATGACTAAAAAAACAACAATTTTCTCTCAAGATTCTGGACACTAGAGAATATATTTTATTGTTCTGAGGGTAGACTTCACTACAAACTTACTGTAAAGATGTTAAGAACTGACCACAACATTCACCTGGCAGGTTAAAGTCCGTTAAACAAGCGACTGACTACACTAAAGGTTTAAGCTACTGAAGTCACATTATCAAAGAATACCTATGATTCAGGAACTACATGATATGATCAAGGTAGAGGCCGTATGCATTGGAGGTCTATATGAAAATTGCAAGTATACCTGACTAGAGGCCACCGGACCGTCATCAAAAAGTCTGCCATATGCTCTCAAACCATAAAAAGATAAATAATCTTGCATTCTGGGCCCAACAAGATCAAAAAGATTATGTAATATTGAATTAGGTCCTCTGCATATTGTTCGATATTGCCAATGCATAATAGCTCTGACAGATGCAGCACCAGCATCATCCACACCACCCTAATTAAATACAACAGAGTCAATAACATAAAATACTTTCTGCAATTCCTGAAAGATTACCCAAAAAGAAGTGTCAGTACCTGGAAGCCCGGTAAAAGAGGTATCACAATGATAACCCGGAAGCACTTCTTCTCATTGTGGGCTCGCACAATACGTCTATATAATGCATCTAAAACACGATTACGTATGATTTCATCTCCTTCTAGACCTGAGATGAAGAATTGATTCTGGAAAAAAATTGCACATTAAATATATATCAGGAGAAATAACCCTTCCCACTTTTAGAGCCTAAAAGAATCCAACAAAGAAGGAAAACAAATTTAAACAAATAATGATGCAAATTGTTGGCAAATCAGTTTAAGAAGATACTCAACGACCTTAATTAAAAGATTTCAGTTGTCCCCATCAGGATTATCTCGTTAGTCCAATTTATAATTTCTTTTTATTTGCCTTTTCATGCTTCCTTCCTCTACCAAATAGTATACACCATGTATCTCCAAGTTCCAATATGACAACTTGCCATGAACCTGTAGAATTAGCTATCTTATCACGTTCTCTTTGGAAACAAATGATTTTTCCTTGATCACAAACCACAAGAAGCATTTTTATATTTACTTTCCAGTCTAGGTATCAGAGGAAAGTGAGCAGGTATATTCAATTCAATCAGTAGAACTATAATTTATCAGTTCTACAATACCAGACTTACTGGGTCCATTGTTTGATAAACTGTTAGGATATGCATGACGAGAATTTATGCTTTGCTTAGATATAAGATTGTGGCGCACTTATAACTTGCGGTTGCATAATAAGATAAATGGTCAAAGATGTCAGGATGCACATTATGAGTCAGCCACTTCATTACAAATGGGACTGCTTCAGGGTTTTTGCTGTTTCTTATGCTATGCATTTGAATCTATCAGCTGGAGTCTTCTGAAATTCCACAGTGTTTGTGTGCTTGATAATTGTGTACTTGCATTTTTATAAAACGTGAAATATAGTTGTGTGCACACATTATAAGATATTGGACATACTCGCAACATTGCTTCCAACATAAATGTACAATCTTATGGACAAAAAGTAATATCACTGAAATTAGAACTTGGGAAAAAATATTTATTACAGACCTCGATATAAACATAATGTTCAGCCTTTTCAATCAGTGAACAATAAGCAATGTGTATACTTTCTTCAATTTGGCTTGTTCCTGCAGACCACTGACTCACACTCCTTATAACCTGAGAATCATACAAAGGTCATAAGAGTGAGATATTTGGCAAACTAAACACAGAAATAAATTATCTGAAGCACCTATGCAAAAGCTGTCAAGCAGCAAATCAAAATAGTGCTAGACAGACAAGGTAAATGTGCAGACCTGAATAGTTTGTAAATTTCTTGTGCCAAAAGTTTCTTTCTTAAGCGCACATATAAAAGACATGAACATAATTTTTTTTCAAATTCTTCAGTACAGTTGTAAGCAAATAAGTAGTCAAAGATCATGTCCACAGACGAAAATAAAATATGGCAAAAGCATAAAATTTTACTCTTGGTAAATAATTTAAATGTGACAATTTCACATTTGTAAGCTGGTTAAACAAACTTTATATCCACCATTTAGTAAGACCTACAACCTTAATACCACTTATTATCCACACATTCCGCAGGATTCACTGCCTATAAGCACTTAAACCAATAACAAACAAGAAAATAATTCTCAGGGTTGTAAATAAATTAAATGTGACTACAATAGTAAACTTTATCAGAGAATTTAAAGAGGATAATTTAGCACCTCGTCAAAACAAAGACGATTAGGCACTGCAAGAAGTAAAGCTCACCTGGCAGCGACATGCAACACGAGGGCCGACCTGTCCAATTTCATCTGGAGAAACAATGTGGTCACCTCGTTCCTGCATTTCCCACCATTCTTTCTCTGAAACTGCTGAGCCAGGCTGTGTTACATGGGACAACTCCCTCTGGAAATCCAAGGTGTCAAATTCATCAACAAAACCTTTCATTGGCATATCCGAAATTAATGGTTCAATTTTGGGTTTGCGGAAAGAGAAAGGGCTTCTGCTGACCCTGCTTGGCTGAACCTGGAGATCATGTTCAGTATTAAACCCATTCAGATTTGTGTCTCCCATTACAATATCCTGCTCATCTGGCTCTTGAGGAATAAGTAAAGGTACATCCTGAAAGGATGATCGAGAGGAAAAAGAATCGTGTCTTTTCACGTCTTCATGATTTCCATCACTAGTCTTATTCCCAACCTCTAACACTCTGCTTTTTCCCATATAATGGGGTATAACCATGTGGTGTTGAGGCATAAGTAGTGGAATTGCTTGTTCATTGGGAGCTTTATTTCTCTGGAAAATTGAGTAACAATGTGAAATCACATGACAATCGTAGGTTTACAACTCATAATTCCAACAAAGATATCAACCTTTGCATAGTTCCAACGCTGCACAAAGTGCCTGGCTACATCGCGACAAGGCGGTCCCCAAAACGCACAGTGCACATCATGCCATGGCATCCGCGGATATTTTCTTCGATCTAGTTCATCCTTCATCGTGTCATCCCATGTGTTTGGTTCTGATTCCCTGAAATTTCGTATCATGTGAAGCATTTTCTTCGTATTATGTGAAGCATTTTGCAATTGTTTAGAAGAAACTCTTTTCAAAATTTGAACTAAAAAATGCAATGAAGCAAATTCCTAGTATAGTCCGACTGTAATATATGAAAATATGACTAATACAACTGACAAATTCACAAAGCACGTGACAGCATTCATGTCAACAAATGATCGTGATTGCCTCACATGTTACTGTCAGTTACCAAAGGTAGAAAACCGTCTAGAGGTTTATTTGTTAAATATTTTGCTAATAATTAGAGCTGATCAAATAGGATACTATCAACTAAAAATCAAGATTAGAGACAAGTGATCAGAGAGTAGACCATTTTCTTAAGCTTGATTCTCAAAAAAAATCAAAAAATAGTTAGGAGCACACTAAAATGACAAATTCTTGTATCACTATATTCAACAACAAGAAGTAGAACATACCTTGGGTTGTAATAATCCTTGCCAGGCCATATAACAGAAGGATAGTCTCCCACTTTATGATCAGGCGAGTCATAACGGCCAAAGCATAGATCAAGTCCTCCTATGAAACATATCTGGTGATCAACGATGACAATCTTTTCATGGTGGGACCTGTATACGAGTAGATATGACATCATTATGGACAAACTTCTGTTTGATTAACAAATGATAATCAAAACAAAAACAGAGGAAATACAAGAAATGCCTTCTCATACCACAAGTAGACCCCACTAGAAAAATGATCAGGATAGCGAAGTACTCTGACATTCTCATGAATGTCTAGAAGCTTTCTCTTGCTATAGACGCTGTTAATTTTGAGTGCAAGAGCAAACTCTTTGTACAAAAGAATGTAAATCTGCAAGGATAAGGTAAATATAATCCATAAAATATTCAAGTGACTCAAATATGGTATAGAAAAATATTCTTTAACAAAAACAAGAAAATGTATGTATTATATTGGATATCATGGCTAACCAATGAATAATGAATTTTCAGAAAGAAAGAAATGTGCTGATAAGTCTCACATGAATCCTCTGAAAAGATAGTGCCAACAAATAAAAAACCTTGGTGTTGAGTTGTTCAACAGAGATGATAGTTAAGTCATAAGCTAAAGCCGATATTTAGCACATAAAGCAGATAAATGAAAGATTCATATGCTAAAGCCACCGCCATATAGTCTAAATTTATTACTCCGTACCTTAAGTTCTGACCGTAAAGAAACACAATTAAAACAAGTATTAGATTTATGTACAACAGGATAACATTCAATAATTAATCAGAAAGAGTGACCAAAAGCTAGCTCAAAGACCTGGCTATGTAAATTTGTCAGCCGTAGCACTGTATATCGTTTGAAATGTGGTTATTGAAACAAAAATTTCCAAAACGCTACCATAATAAATCTAAACGGTAGCCATTAGTAGGGATGCAAGTGGAGCTACTCACGCTTGTGTCATAAAATACTTGAGCCAACTATTCTTTCTAATCTTTTCAGCTGCAGTTTTGATAACCACAACCTACTCTTGGCTACAAGCCTGCAAGCTGTACCTCCTCTCCCTTCATTCTTACATAACCCAGGAGGTAGAGCCATTGCATAATATTGACAAAAACCTACAGGCCATGTGATTTATCTATTCTTTGGATTTATTCACATGAAAGTTTAAGATAACGGGAAATTAAGCTTATTTTACTAGTTCTAGGGATCTCAATCATGTTGGCTCCATTCTTTGAGTTTTCAAGTTCATAGTTCATTTTTTACTAGTAAAACTAAAAATCAAAAGCTTAAACGAAGCGGTTACAACTAGCTTACTTAGTTCATGCATGTACTTCCATTCAAGTTCATCATATTTCTAGTTTGTTTCAAAATTAACTTAGAAATGTGTCCTAGTCTCCCAAACAGAACACCACAAAACTCTTTTACCCTATATTGTTAGCATATGAACTAAATACATATTGTTTTCATCATGACATTATGTTTTCGACCATACGGAGTTTAGCGATTTCTTATTTAGTGTTATCACGTGAATCATAAATGAGAGCTCCAGACCTCGTCTTTGGAATTTTGTTTCTAATTCACATAATAAATATATGAATAATATGAATATTTTTGCCTAATTTTATTTGTCTGACATAGATACCATATACTGACCGCTTAAGTTTACTTTACACACTTAAAAATCATTTAGCAGTAAAATCATCAAGCAAGTTGCATTATGATAAATGATTATCCATTCACTTAATGAGAATCCAAATGCCACTGTTGCAGCCTTCACCAGAACAACCACCACAGAAGCCACCAATGATGCTGAAAATGGTGGTAGTGTATTTTAGAGGGAGAGATCAAACGTGTCTTCGGCTTATTGGAATCTAAGTCCACCTTCCAGATGGTTCTTAAAGAGGGAATGATATATTGCGGTGACAGTCTCTTCAAGAAAGAGCATGACCAGTCCCAAAGGAAGTTGTCGCAAATTCATTTTGGAAACAACAGCAAAGACTTAACTCTTCAGACTATGAATTCAAATTGTGATACACGAGTTGGTGCCTACTTTCACAGCTGTGCATTGGATACTTTACTATTGTTCGAGTTTTTTAATGTATCAGCTCGACTCAACTCAATTGCATCCCTAGTGTGTAGAAATTACTTAAAACACAAATATCTGCAATCAAATCGGTATTAAGCCCTTGTTTGAGCTCCATTAATTCCAAAATGCATCTCTCTCTCTCTCTCTCTTTTCAACCAATCATTCTCCAATAAAATAATATTATGCGTAAATCCAAAACTTTTCTTTCTTTTTTAACCACACATTCTTCAAAATATCACTATTACAAAATACATTTTTTTCCCAAAAACTAATTATAATGGAGCTCAAACAGGGGCTAAATGTGTTTGATATGTTCATTCCTCTTAAAATTCATTCCAATTTTACAGACAATCAACATTTTAAAGCAGAAACTTAGAAACCAATGCAAGTGTGCCCCTAACCACTCAGATAAGGCATACTACAATAGGAACTAATAGAGAATTTACATGAATTAAATACCTGAACACCTTGTTTGGCTTTAGCTTCCAGTAAAGAATCAAGACGAGAGGATGCATGAGCATGAAATGGACGACGTAAATACAGTTCTGGGCACAGCCACCATCCACACATGAATATCTGCATGAGATACTAGTCATCATCCACGTGCTTGATAAAATATCAAAAAAAACTGATGATATGCGGCTTCAAGATAAGTACCTCAGATTTTGCTGCTTCAATTGCCAAAGCTATAGCTTCAAATGCAGCACAACCATCAACAAACCACTGAGCTTGACTACCATCTTCGGTCAAACCCCGTGGAGGAGCAAAAGACCCGAAACGGTGAGGGTGACACCAACCCTCTGGTGGCCGAAGACCAGCATCATTGATTGCAGCAACCCAGTCTTTAACTTTTGCATTGCTTTTGGTTCTTAGCTTTATGCTTCGAGTACCACAAGTCACCTAGCACAGAGATCTATTAATTTATAGAAAGAGCAAGGGTTTAAAATTAATGATAAAAACCTTATTTGACTTCAGCACATGCCACGAACCAAGAGGTTGTTTCTACCAGAGTACAAATAATATCACCACCACCACGCACTGGCTGAAAGTGGAAGAAAAACACCAGAACAGAAAAGGTTCTTCACAAAATAAAAGAGTTTAAAAGCTACTTACCCTGAAATAATGGCGCAAAGGATTGTGATCCTTCACTTCTTTTGCCAAGGATACTCTGCCCTCTCCATTACCATCTGAGGCCGGCAGAACATCAAAAACAATTATATCCAAAAGATTGGTGTCAAAAGGGTCTTTGAGAAAGGCCAAGAATCCAGGTTTTAATACGGCCCACACCTTCATGTATAACAAGATTATATTAGACTTGAATACTTATGTTTGTAAGAATCAATTCATATACCATTCTTGGGGCATTAAAATGGTAGGGGAGAGAGCATATCACCGAAGAAATTGTAACTTAGTTTTAAGTGTGGCACAAAGGACTACAGCAATGCACTCAAGCAGAAAGACAAAAAGGCAGAGTAGTACATAAAGCTATATCCTCTAGTCTCAAGCTTTTTGTCAGACATACTGACAAAATAGAATACCTCCCAGACAGAATCATCATCATTCTAAGTTTATTGAAAACTACAATATTTGGCCAGCTTGTGCTGATGGAAGTTGTCCTTGGCACATGAGTTGCACAAGTTGACCCAAAACGCTCTATAACGGCTGAGAGTCGTGTGTCATCTTTCTTGCTGCATCACTGAGTGCTTATACAAGTCAATAGCCGAGGCATATTTAGGACATATCAGCAAGACGAGGAAGTAACTTGCATAAAAATTTATGACTTCTGTAATTCAATGATATAAATACAGATTTCCAGATCAAGCACTTATCATTATAAAGCTACACGACAGAAAGTAAATTTTTTATGCATATTCCTGCATGTATATTCATGTGGTCAATCCATTTAAGGAAGAAAATCAGAATTCAAGGTAGCCAAATCAGACAAATTCCATCATCCATTCAGAGGAGAGCTGGGTGCCAGACACCCTGATTGTCCAAAGCCGAATTAGTGGCTCAACCTCAAAAGGCTAAAAACTTTAGGGAATCTTAATATGAAACGTTGACAGCCTTACATTTAAAGCTCTACTACAAAAGGCCGAAAAGTTAACAGAACCTAAAATATGAACCATATGATCCACTAGATCTCCAACATACGTAAATAATTACTCGAGTACGCCACTTTCATCACAAAAATGTTTGGTCTGAACTCCCAGTAAACAATGAGACTATTCCAATTCACTGAGAAATTGAAGGAAAAATATTATCTACAGAGTCAATAGTAGCCTATGACAAACTGAATCTGCATTATTTGTGAATGACCTTCATAATCCCTTCCAAATTGTATGTCTGAACCTGTGCTCATATTATTATTTTTAAAAAAAATTAAATTAAAGATAAGATAACCAAAGAGACACCTCACATATCTACCCATGACTGAGTAAGGAAAGCATTCCATTCTTCTCTGTATTTATTCATTGGAGAGACATCAATCAGAAAGAAAAGAAACCAAGGATCTTACATTCATAGTATCAATACTACTTAAATGATCGCTAAGCATAGAGAATACGCTTACAGATAATTAAAATCCAAGTAGGCCACTTCCGAGCAGATGTGAATAGAAAAGCAATTGTTCTATCCGAATACAAATACAACCTTAATGAAACACGACACATGTACATGAAGCTGACCACATCTGAATGCGTGAAAATTTCAAAGAAAGATCAATGTTACCTTTTGCCAGATATCTCTGCAACAACTGCACCACTGGCATGAACAGCATTTTCTGTCATCATCATCGTGCAGAATTTTTGGTAAATGCTTCACCATAATATACTCTTCCTTTAGCTTAGGACCATATTCTGGCGAAAATGATAACTTCGAAACTTCCAAAAACTTGCAAACCTACAATTTGCAGTTGTTCACTCTAAAAGTCAGGGGAGGAAAACTTTCCAGAAGTAAATCTTAAGAAACAAAGATTCTGGTGTAAGAAAACTTTCCATTAGTAAATCTCAAGAAACAAAGATTCAGCTTACACCAATATTCACAGAAAATTCCACGTGATACTTGTGTAAAAACAAGAAGCTTAATTTAAAGAAAATTGCAAACAGTTACGTAGTAATTGTGTTTATAGCAATTCTAATGTACATATATCTATATATCATTTCAAAGACGACAATGGTTACAAATATTTAGAGACTTCCACCATGACGTGCAATACATGATTCAAAAACATCTGTTGAAAAAATACTGTACTAAAATAATTACCAAGACATGTAGAAATCTTCCTATCGTGCACCTATTAGAGGCTTCCTACTCAATATTAATATTTACTCAACCATTCTCCTCACTCAGCTTGCATTTAAGCTTCCACCAAACAGACTATGATAAGAAGGCACTTTACTTAGACCTCAGGAAGGGTAACTAGCTCAACTTAAAATACAGTAAGCAAATGTATATCGGCCTTTATCAAGTAGTGAGTCAAGAGAGGGTAGCAAAGAATCTAGACCGATATAAGATAAATTGGTACATTCTAAACATGATAATATTTCCCCCTTCTACTATAGTTAATATTGCCAATACTTTCGTTCCGAACCTATGAAGAGCATATCTTCTGTACTTAGAAAAACTCTTGCTCCAAAACATCTTGAAGAGTTACTGAACTGAAAAAAAATGATTTAAAAAAAAGGAATGCTGTTTTACATCAATAGATCTTGCAAATACAAATTACCCTCAAAATTATATAGCAGCATCAAGAGAAAGGCAACCAATACCTCTCGGGAGTTCACAATATCCATATTACCAAGAAAGTGATTTAAGTATCCCTGCATTGCTACTTTTGCTCGGTCTGACATTGAATGCTGCCTTCCAAGTGCTGGCCGGATAATTGGCAGAGCGGCACTAGACGGAACATCTCTGAACAAAAAACCACCTGTAAGATTAATAACAATTACAACAGGATTTCACTTTCTTCTATAAGTCACGTGTGACTAAAAAGCACCTGTTTCTAGCACTCTCATCATTACGTGAAGGAAGCACCTCGTCATCCTGTTCATCTTCATCTTGCATAACTGTTGCATGTTCTCCTATTCCTAAATTTTGAAGCCATTCTCTAACCTTTGGAAAAAGTTTCCCATCAGAAGTAAATCAAAGAAGGATGGAGATCATTATTCCAAAAATAAAAAATATAAATTGACAACAGGGGTAGTTTAAGCCTAGAACTCTGGCTCCTTTCCATACAGAAGACCAGAAATCAGGACATTCAATTGATATCCACTTTAATTTGAATATATAGCACCACAAAATGTTATTACTAGACATCAAAGTAATGATCTCAAGGCTGAAAAGATATAGTATAAAAACATAACTGATGTAAACCTAAATACCTGCTCTTGCTTCTCTTGCATCTCCTCAAAAAATGCTCGTTTTTTCAGAGTGAAGTGTAAATAAAAGACTTGAGAAGCTTTTTTCACTAACTGCCACTTAAACTATGGAGCAATGGGATAATATTAGTGCTTCAGAAAGGAAACTCGAAACAGATAAAATGGAAATATAAACACCTTAAGTACACATTTATACAGAAAATATATAACATACTGTTAATATTTGCAGAATAACTCGTACTCAGTCCGTTTGTCAATTTGTTGCAATTTCATTAAAACCAAAAGATAATGAATTGATTGAAATTTGAAATTTCTTTTTTTCTTCATCTAAAGAAACAGTTGTCTTCTTCACTGAAGAAAAAGGAAGGCATTAGACAACTGATTTTGAATTTAAAATTCCAAAGCAAATACATCAATAACAATTAGATATAATAGTTTAATGGAAACTACGAAAAAAAAAAAAATCATGAATCTCAAACTGTTAAAAGCTAAAACTCAAAAACTACACAACCAGAATACTCATTGGGAATTCCACCAACTTGCATACTTCTATACGTATAAAACTACAAATACTTCCACATTTCCAAATTCCATAAAATAAGCAACCTGAGGACATAAAGCTATATAAATAATGCTTGCATTTAGTTCTCTTAATATGAAGCCAAAATAACAAAAACAAAATGAATCTTCTTTTCAAATTTCAATATCTTTTAAGAACTAAGTCAAACGTTTTTTTCATTCACTGAACTTATACCTCCATCCGGCTTTACTCACTAAATTTTAAAATGCTTCCAAGTGATGACTAAACTTTAACACGTTGCACTCCATCACTCAATTGTCATGTTTCATTAGTTGCTGAACTTTAAAAATGTTTCTAAGTGGTCACTAAAATTTAATAAGCCCCTGTTTGGTGCACATTATTTCCGAAAGAACGCATTTTTTTGGTTAATGTGATGAGGAATATGTGGTGGAAGATGAAGAAAAAGTTATTGATGTGATGGAAAATATTATGTTATTGAAGAATGTGTGGTTGAAAATGAGTAGAAGAATGACAATGAAAAAAATAATGTGGATCAAACATGGGCTAAGTGTTGAAGATTTCGGCCACTTTGGGAAGCTTTGGTGGCAAATTTACTTTTATATATTATTGTTAAGAATATAATTTGTTTCCTTGTTTTGAGGGTTGGAATATTTACACTTGGTAGTAATATCTTGAAGTAAGGAAAGTNTGAAGATTTCGGCCACTTTGGGAAGCTTTGGTGGCAAATTTACTTTTATATATTATTGTTAAGAATATAATTTGTTTCCTTGTTTTGAGGGTTGGAATATTTACACTTGGTAGTAATATCTTGAAGTAAGGAAAGTAGTATGTATTCGGTACCTATAAATAATGGTTTTCAACCATGATTAAATATAATTGCAAACCACCTCTTTAATGTGGTTCTTTACTTCTCTTTTCTTCCCACTTTCATGGTATCAGAGCTAGGTTCGGTTAAGTGGACGGAATGGCCAGAACGGCCATGACTGGCACACGCAGAGAAGACGACTCAGGGGTCTCCACGGGGTCCACTGATCCTATTCGTACAAGTGTACCCACTCCACCTAATAATCTTCCCATGGCATCTCTCATCGAAAATTCTTCTCTCCAATTTACAACTACCCGACTAAACAGCAAAAATTTTCTCCAATGGTCCAAGTCAACCCTTATGGTTATCCGTGGACGTGGACGCCTGGGTTACATAACTGGAACCTCAGTACAGCCGGCTGAGAGTGACCCAGCCTTTGCAATTTGGGATGCACAGAATTCCATGGTGATGGCTTAGATCGTGAATTCAATGGAAGAAGACATGAAGGAGTCTTACCTCTATTACTCTACAGCAAAGGAACTGTGGGATGCACTGAAAGTTGCCTTCTCCGATTTGGAGAACTCAGCCTAGCTCTTCGAAATCCGAAACAAAGCACGTAATTTGCACCAGGGAGACTCTGATGTAACCTAATATTACAGTGCCCTGCAACGGCTGTGGCGAGAAATTTATATGTTTGTTCAGATTGATTGGGACACACCCAAAGATGCTGAAAAGTATAAAAAACAGCTGGAGAAAGAAAGAATCTTTGATTTCTTGGCTGGACTGGTACCTGAGTTAGATGAGGTAAGAGGTCGTCTCTTGGGCATGAAGCCACAACCGTTGATAGATGAAATTTTTGCTGAGGTACGACGAGAAGCTAATAGAAAATGGGTCATGCTTGGACACGTCAAACAGCCATCATCGGAAAACTCGGCACTTACCATTCGAGGACCTGAACCCTCCGGAACAAACAGAAGAAATAGCTCGTGGTGCGAGCACTGCAAGAGGACAAATCACTCCATAGACCACTGCTGGGCTCTTCACGGCAGACCTCCAAACCGTAAACAGTGGCCACGACCCAGTCGTGAGGGGTCACAGGCGCGTAATTCCTCTGGGTTCCACCAGAGACCCAGTTGCGAGGAGGCTCCGACGGGTAATTTCTCTAGCTTCCAGAGCTCCGCCGATCCTCCACAGAGTGGTCCGCCGTCTGAAAATCTGTCTCTCCCTCTCACCAAGGCACAAGTCGAGCAGCTGTATAAAATTTTAACTCCTGCGTCTGGTACAGTCTCCTCTTCGATTTTATTGGCTGAAAAAGGTAATTATATTTCAGCTTTGATGAGTAAAAGTAGGGCTGAAGACTGGGTAATTGACTCTGGGGCGAGTGACCATATGACAAGATGTGAAAAATTATTTTATTCATATTCACCATGTTCTGGACAGTTTAAAGTAAAAGTAGTAGATGGGTCGTTTTCACCCGTGGCTGGAATGGGAAAAATTAAACTCAGTGCATCTATTGAATTGACCTCTGTGTTACACGTTCCAAATCTTTCATGCAACCTTCTTTCTATTAGCAAATTAACAAAAGATTTGCATTGTAGTGTCACATTTACTGAGTCAATGTGTATTTTTCAGGACCTGACTTCGGGGAAGAAGATTGGCAATGCTAAAGAACGTGATGGACTATACTATTTTCTGGAAGACGTCTACTTGGATAAACAAGCCCAAATTGCAAGTTGTGAGTCTCTCTCTAGAGAACAATAAATACTGTTATGGCATCGTCGTTTAGGACACCCTAGTTTTTCATATCTTAAGTATTTATTTTCGTCGTTATTTCGAAATAAAGATAACTTTCAGTGTGATACGTGTCAACTTGCCAAACATTCTCGTTCTTCATTTCCCTCTCATGATTATAAATCCTCAGCTCCTTTTACGTTAATACATAGCGACTTGTGGGGACCTTCTAAGATTACGCATATTACGGGTAAGCGTTGGTTCATTACATTCACAGATGATCATAAAAGGGTGTGTTGGGTGTACTTGTTAAAAGATAAGTTTGAAACTACACAAATTTTTAAAAATTTCTACTCTATGATCCAAACTCAATTTGATACACCGATTAAAATCCTTCGCACCGATAATGGACGAGAATACTTCAATCAAGTTTTGGGGACCTTCTTCACTGAAAAAGGCATCATACATCAAAGTTCTTGTATTTTTTCCCCTCAACAAAATGGTATCGCTGAGAGAAAAAATCGTCACCTCCTTGAGACTGCTAGAGCACTTATGTTTACAAGTAGCGTTCCTAAATATTTTTGGGGCGATGTTGTTCTTACTACTTGCTACCTTATAAACAGAATGCCTATTAGGATACATCATTTTGCGACCCCATTGACTATTCTATCCGCTGCTTATCCTCAACTTCGATCAACCCTTTCTATACCCCTAAAAGTGTTTGGTTGTACAGCATTTACTCATGTCCATGATCATGAACGTACCAAGTTAGACCCTAAAGCTAGAAAGTGTGTATTTCTCGATTATTCTCCAACTCAAAAAGGTTACAAGTGTTATTCCCCTACCTCTCAGAAATATTACATATCTTTGGATGTAACTTTCTTCTAGTCTCTCCCTTACTTTCCCCAAAATTCCACTCAGGGGGAGGAAAACATGAATGTTACAGATAGAAATTTTTGGGAAACTTCACCTGTTTTCCCTATCAAAGAAACTTCCAGCTCAATATCCAGATCACAACCATCCTCCACAGATCCTTCTTCCCTTCCAGATCCTCCTTCACCTCCTAACGATGAACTCCTACAGTCAATTTCAATGACAGAGAGAGATAAACAATTGGTACAAATGCCAGAGCTACGAGTTTATTCAAGGAGAAAAAATCCAGAAGATAGGGAACACCTCACAGTTCAACAGCAGAGCCGTGAATCTAATCCGAATACAAGTAATTCCCCTACTTTTCAAATTGGTCTCACTAATGATTTGGATGTTCCTATTGCACTCAAAAAAGGAGTTAGATCTTGTACCCAACATCCTATCTCCAACTTCGTTGGATACAACCACCTATCTAGATCAGTTCAGGCTCTTGCTGCCAATTTGTCATTAATTGAGATACCCAAATCTATTCACAAAGCCTTATCAATTCCAGAATGGAGGAAAGCAGTTGAGGAAGAGATGGAAGCTTTGAATAAAAATAGGACTTGGAAGATAGTGGAGAAACCT
>CAIGRO010163655.1:0-21335 GCA_903798355.1 Fraxinus baroniana | reverse complement strand
TGTGTTATCGGGCAATATATCCGTTCCAACAATATTGGGCTAAGCCCATTTCATCATCGCCCCAAAGTGTTAGAATCACATGTCACAAATGGCATCAATATTCCAACAAAGGAAAAACGGTGCCGAAATTTCGCTAGATTATTGCCAAGACTTGGCTCGAGCGTTAGAAGCAGAAACTGCGTCATCCGCCTGTCGCCTTGCCTTCTCTCAAGTGACAGTGTGACACACTGTCACTTGATTGTCGTTCAGCTTTCGCTTGAGCGACAATGTCATCCGAAAAATTTTAATTCGCATTTTTACGGCTTTTTGTCCGGCCCATTCAATCCCAA
The DNA here is from genome assembly GCA_903798355.1 of Fraxinus baroniana. Taxonomy (NCBI): domain Eukaryota; kingdom Viridiplantae; phylum Streptophyta; class Magnoliopsida; order Lamiales; family Oleaceae; genus Fraxinus; species Fraxinus baroniana. The sequence goes on along the minus strand of CAIGRO010163655.1, from coordinate 21,006 downwards.
AACTTAAACTATAAATACCAAACGCCACAAAATGTAATTTTCCAAGGTTGAACATTGAGAAATTCATTTCCCAAACGAGTAACGAACCAGCTAACAATGATCTCTTCAATAACAAAGCAAGCTGCTGACCGGCTGCCATCCTTACACACTGCTTTGGCCAGAATTTCAACATACTGCCTTTCTGGGATTGAAGTTCGTGCAGCCTTTAACTTCCTTCACCATGTAAGCCAAACAAAGTAAGATGCAAGGGGCAGTGCATGATACTAGTTGCAGTGTCCATATATAGCAGGAAAAGGTAGTCGAAAAATTCAAAATTCAAGTCAAAGCTGAATTTGATTTTTCCAGAACTTTGCCCAAACTGGATAATGGACAGCTCCCTGAAATTTCCTGTGATATTCTGATATTTCCGAACCGGTAAAGATAGTATTAGAGCTCAGGAGCTCAACTCAAGTTCCAGCATTCAGCATTCCAGCTCAGCTCAAGTTCTACCAGCTTCCATCAAAAACAGAACAAACTGATGTACCTAATTTTGGTGCCAATTGTATAGATGGAAGTTAGTTACATGTACAGATAGGATACAGCTGTAATTGTTAGTTGGTTAGTTAGTTAGCTTCATTTTGTATTTATATGAACTGATTGTATCTCTTCATTTTTGAGTAATATGAATTCTCCCTTAATCTTCAATTATCTCTCAATCTGCAATATGGTATCAGAGCAGTCTTTGTTCCTTTCTTGCTAATTTTGATTTCGATTTTGATTCCACAGCTTATCAATAGTATGGCTACAGAAATTACATTTTGAGTTAGCAATTCCGCAATTGATGATGGATCGAATCCGTATTTTCTTCATCATTCAGATAGCCCCGGCTTGGTGCTTGTTTCACAACCTTTGACAGGAGACAACTATGCATCTTGGAGTCGTGCAATGGTCATAGCTTTATCTGCGAAAAACAAACTAGGATTTGTTGATGGAAGCTGGTAGAACTTGATCTGAGCTGGAATGCTGGAACTTGAGCTGGAAAGCTGAATGCTGGAACTAGAGCTGAGCTGCTGAGCTCTAATAGATAGTTCAAATTCAAATCTTCAAAATGGGGAGGGAGAAAATTTTAATTCTTCCCCGAAATGGATAATTCCAGCACCAAGAACACATGAATCTGTATGAATTTTCCAAGTAATCTACTGCCTGAAATCGAGTTTTGCCAAGGGTGGGACGCAAAAATTCGAATCAATCACAAGAAGCAATCGAAAATCAGTGAGAAGGGGCTTGAATCTTCTAGCGTACTGCGTACATTAACTTGGATCTTCAAGAGTGCATCAAACCTTCCGGACACGTTTCAGCTCGTGTATTTTCAACATACCCAGTGGTGTTCTCAGGATCCCTATTGTCGTGCTTAGCACGGTTGATGCCTTGGTTGGGAAGTTGCTGATATTGGCTCCTGGTTCTCTCAGTTATGTTCTTTCCCACTGAAATGTAAAAGATCTATGCCACCAGCATCTTCTTTAATTTCTATGCATGTAGTGTGTCGTCTCTTCATGTATTTCACTTTTCGACAGTGAACTAGGCGAAAGTCATCCAAAGTACTGGCTGTTAATCGGCTTCTGCAGTACTTAAATTTTCTTCATCATTTCATCTGTTCATTTCTCTTGAATTTCCTATGAATGAGGCTTCCTTTTTAAGATAACCATCAAGAGATTAATCCCTTATTGCATATCCGAACAATAAAGAAAATGTAATATTGATGGTGGCATCAAACTTCAATGTTTTTTTTACTAAACCACAACTAGGATGTCAAATTTATTGATACGAAAAAAATAATGTACAAATATAGAGAGTTGAGTCATATGCAATTTTTATAAAATAGAAATTTTCTGATCAATAAACAAGAAGTAGAAGTGGGGCAAAAACAACCTATTCAGACTTGTGATGATAATACTACTGCAAAAACTTTTAAAGAAGACAAAGGAGGTGCCATTATAAACCACAAATAGCGTCTTAAGATTTTAGGTGAGATATCTCCAAGCAGCACCATGAAAGTCTTCAAAACCACAAGAAAGGAGAAGGATATAGTAGATTCTCGAACAACCAGGAACAACCTCATACAATCTTGAATAACGAAGAACCCGGCTTCAAGGCATATATTTGCACTTTCCTTCAGACGCTATTTGTCCCTACCAATCCAGTGATGCACTCAAGACACAAATACTCCTCCAGGATACAATAAAATCATCATGTTGTCAATATCCACAAAGACAAGCCGAACACCAAGAAATAATTATGTCTATTCTTGAGGTCTATTAGCGCTGTCAATGGGCCAAGCCGAGCCGACTTGGCCCATGTACCCACGAGCTCGTTCTCGTCTCGTGCTCAAGGGCTGTGCTTGCAAGCTCACGAGCCGAGCCAACGAGCTTGAATTTTTTTTTTTTTTGTTCACATTTTTTACTAGCTCACGAGCTCAGCGGCCAAGGCCCGGCTCACCAAATGAGCCTCCCGCTTGGCTGTGGCTCGTCCCGAAACGAGCCCAAGCCGTCCATGGGCCGAACTTCAACGAGACAAACCGACAAGCTACTCAACTCTTTTGCCACCTCTAGGTTTATACTTTGTTTTTCAAGAATGACAAAAGTATTTACAAGTTTGAGTAAGAAAAAAGATTCAAGTGATTCCTTTATAATGCATGAAAATCAAGGGAATAAATGACATTATACTTGCATATGTCAACATAAATTTTCAAGTATATATCAATCAATAAATCACCAATCTTATTTGTAGATGGTGGAGTAACGCGTTACCAAAAGTTAAAATTATTCACAAGAGTCACGTCACTTCATATTTACAGTTGCATAATCGATTTCATGTGAAAAGAGGTGAGAAAATTGGAGAAAACATAAATAGGTACATAAGCAAATGTTCTAGCATAGATTGGGGGCGACTGCCCAGTGCATGTGAGCGGCCACCCCAGGCCCCCTTGGGCGGCCGCCTCCAGGCATGCAGGTTTCCTGCATTCTGCGGCCTGGCTGCCCACAAGCTCTGGAAGGTTGGCTTCTCCATCGTCCATTATCCCAAACCTCTCTCGGATGATTTTATGACTCATGCAAACTCATTTAAGCATTCAATAATGTCAAAAATCGACATTATTTTGAAAATGTTTTAACAAATGGTACATAAATACACCAAATACAATTCAAGAAAACTCGTTTGGAATAGAAATTTCTCATCATTATATTGTGTCCCTCACTTGTAGGGAAACAACACAGTTGAGAAAAGTCCCCAATTCAATTAACTTATAGTAACCACTTGTGTTGAAAAACAAGATTTTAATAAATATGTCTTCTCTAACAGTTTAAACTTTTAGGCCTAGTAGTCCAGTACCAAGCGATCGGATAATTTGATGATGAGCATTTGTTCTAGTCATTAAGTGGTCCTACAACATGGTTTTTTGGGCCACAGTGGGTAGCCTGCCTTCATAAGCTTTATGTTGGAAACTGGTAGAACCAACCTCGTTTCTTTCCAGATGAGAGGTTGTTATTAGCTGATTTCTTCAAAGCATTTTTGGATTGAACACAAAAGATAATAGTGGTTGAGTTTTACTTAAACCCTCATGATCAACTACCACCCAATCAAACCAAGAAAAGGCTTCCCAGTGCTTTTCGTGGGGTTCCACCCTTCGTAAACTACAATGAAGTGTACACTACATCAATCATATTTAAATGCTTGCTTAATTCAATCAAATTACTTTCACTTGTATTTGCCAACATAAATTCAGGTCTCTTGTTGCCGTAAGATTACCATTTTTTTCTGGACATTTGTAAAATTCATTGATTATGCTTTTCTCTTGTAAGAGTTTTTCATTCTATTTTGGGACGCGAGTGATTGAAGCTGGAGAAGCAGGGCACATGCCAGATTACTGAAATCCTGATCTAAGAATTTGGCATGTGCCCCGACTCTCCAGCTACGGCCCTCTCCCATGGAAATACTGGCACCAGCTAAGAGATCGCAAGCAGAGGCGCTACAAGTAAGCTACTCAGAAATTAGTGTGCATGCTAATCGTTCACAGTTCAATAAGTATTCCATCAATGAGAGTACATCTGCATTTGTATGCTTTTGTTCTATGCATTTACAGGTGGCGTCTTAGTAAATTTCTCCAAAGAATTGTTAGCTTTCACCATGCATCATAGGTCGAGAACTAGCTTCATTAATTCATTATCAAATTTACTCATAAAGGAGTAACTTCTAATTTATAGAATGAAAGAGGAAGAAGTTAAGAAAAACCAACCAGTACATATGGACTAATCCAATCTTCGAGTACTGTGCATTTCCTTGAACAAGAACAATGTAAAAATGTCCATCCTTTAAGGACTTCATTCTTCTTATATACACAAACTTTATTCACAGATACATTATCTACGAAGATGATTGGCCACTTATCATCTGAAAAGTGGCAATAGATTAAGCTGATCATAAAATAAAAAGAAAGCAAATGAATAAATTACTTATAATTTAGATTCTTGAGCAAAAGAAACATATACCAGTCCATTCTTGCCGAATTGCTTCATCAGACCGGCTTTCTATTTTCCAATGCTAGTGCTGCTGAATCCACATGAGCAAGCAAACTAGCATAAACCTTTTGCTTCAAGCTATCAACAGTTTCGAGCATCTCATTTTTCTCTGAGCTCAATTTGCTTCTCAGTTTATCTAACCAGTCATTTGCCTGCTTCAGCTGTGACAATGCGGTAGCAATCTGGTTGTTTGATTCAATAAAACGTCCAAAGCTCTCCTTCCTTTTCTTTTCCTGATAATCCAACTGGAAGCCATTATCAAGTGCTTCGTCTAAGAATTTGAGAAACCATGACTGTGATTCATGTAGAAGAATTTCCCTAAGTTCCTTAATTTCTGTGGAACCACCTCCCTTTGACCATTCTAATTTATCAGTTCCGCTTAGCTCCACTGAGGGCTTTGGAGTTCTTGTCATACTGCTCACATGTAAGGAACCTGATTTTCTGTCGGATTTGTCTTTATCTTCCAACGATAAGTTTACTGAGAAATTATCTGACACATCCTTTGTTAGAATTGTAATGTCTGCTTTTTCTACAAGTCGGTAGAGTGTAAAGAACTTGGTAAGGTAGATATGGGGGTTTTCAGGTGAGGCAGATGAACAAAGATCGGCAAACATGCTGAAAAACCAGAGAAGAAAGGAAGATAAGAAGAAAATTTATGGCTCAAATCCAGCTCTTTTAGCATGTAATCAGAAGTTATGAATATGTTGCTTAAACATGTATGACGAACAGATGACATATTTAAATCAATCTCCTAACTTACCTGAGGCACTTGACAAGATTTGCTGATGCAATTGCTTCTTTTTGAACTTCCGCCAATACCAAAAAAGCTAAGTTTCTCCTTCTAATCATTCCCTAGTAATGTTAATGGCCAATGACGAATATAAATACATTGATATATTAAGTCAACGCCGTAGATATATTTATTAACTGTTTCACTGCTTGATATATATGCAAGATGGTCAAAATTAACATAATGTCATAATGAGATCATTCAAATCTAATAAACCAATGTTTTTCCCCTTCAGATGTTAGAACATACTATCAAGTATCAACAATTGAACGTTCTTGGGAGGCATAAGAATGACTATGCAGTTGCACCATTGTAATAGTTCTAAAATTGAGAACAGGTAATTCAACGAGTTGATATTTGAATTATTAGAGTATTGGATATTTTCAGAGATGCTCAAGGCAAGAAATGTACATTTCCAGGTTTCAGAAGATTGGCGGGCAATTTGGACCAGGATATTGCCTCGGGAGATTGCTTTTTGTTGCTACTATTTGACCAAAAATTCATGTCAATGCTTTCTTGTTTGGCTGTGCATTCCACTGCTTGCCATTTTGAAGATGTCCGGGCCACCATGGGTTTTAAAGCATCTATATCTGAATTATGTGCTGATGCATCAGGACGAGTATGGGAAGGACTTGATGGTCGTGCCTGTAATGCAATATTAGAAGTTCTCAACTGGCTTGGATTTCTTAAGCCAAAAGAATTCACACAAGTGTATTGCACCTATTTGCATCCTTTATCCACCTCTAGACATTGGAAATTCATTTCTGTTACAATCCGTTAGAATCTTGCAGCCCACAGGAAGAATCGGGTGCGCAAATTTTGCACTCACCAATTTATTGTGCAGCAAATAATGTAAATAACCTCTAAGATGCAATGCATGCTAAAAAGGTCAAACCAATTGGCCTAAACCAATGGTAGAGTGACTTAATTTGCATAATAACTTCGGACATAGAAGACAAACCAGACATGAAATTACATTTAATGAGGTTATTGAAAAATATCCAAGCCTTGTAGTTTTAACATTCCATATGACCTTAATGGCGTAAACTGGAAGTAGATGACCTATCATTCTAGAAATTGATAGAGAAAAGCTGAAAACAAGTCAAATATTGGACCTTGATGAAGGATAAACTCCATCATCGAGATAGATTGCACGAAACAAAAGTCTTTACAAGGAAGAATCAAATATCTATAACTAAAAATTTTACCTGACCTTTAAGCTCCTGTTGCTTCCCTTTCAGAAGTCCAACCTTCTTGCCTGCTGCTCCACCATTCTCATTCTCATTTCTTCTTGCACCATTGTTTTTATCTGCTTCTCTTACTTTTGTGTTTGGAGTTAACACACACTGCATATACCTAGAGGCAACACCTGCCTTCTCCTCTTTAATTACAAGTTTCTTCTTTACACTTTCCTCTTTCGCTTCAGCCGATTCACTCGATTTTGAATCTGTAACACATTCCTGATCAACTTGAACAGGGCTATCTGATGCCTCTAACATTTGCATTAAATCCTTAGGATTTCCCATAAAAGGATGTCGCCCTGGAATAGGCCTAGCACCAACTAATATAGGTACGGGAGTTCCTGCCTCCATCTTATCAACATAGAAGAATTGCCCAAGTTGCAACTTGTTATTTAAGATAAGCTCATTGTCTTCCTTCGAAAGTGATACATAGGTCGAATGAGAAGAATCAGATACTTTTATGAAAAATCCATGATCTGGCCACAACTCTGATCCACTTATGGCAGGCACTATGCTGATTACCTGTAATAGGATGGACCTATACTCACCGCGAACTTTTACATTGGAATTTATACTCTGGATTAGTTTAACTAGAACTCCAGGGGTAAGAGATGCCATTTTTCCCTGTTTCAACAGATGAGAGCTATTATTTTAACTTCTAATCTGCTTGAGTAAATCAAACCCGAGAGCTCAGATCGAATCTGTATGTATATACCAAAATAGGATAGAAAATTTTTAGCAAGGATGAAGCATAGCATACCTGAGAGAAGAACAAGGAAACAGCAAAAACACAGTTTTTTAGATTCAGGGGAATCAAAATCTTGAAAGCCAAATGATGGTTTAGCAAAATTGTGGGGCAACCACAAAGTGTGTATAGCTTTTCCTTTACGTGGGAGACAAGTAAAAGTCCAACCACCCCTTGCCTTTTAAGCCAAGTTACAATGAGAGAAAATTTCAGGGCCCACATTGTCCATTAATTCAAAAAAGGAAATAATGGCTTGGAAATATTTTTACCCTTTTGAACGGGTAGTATGGTCATTATATCAGGACTCGATTACACTTTACAGGTTGCATTTCTATTTCCAGGAAGAGGAAATGGAGCCATTTTGATAGCTGGGGAAACTATAACATCCCAATCGTTTACAGAATGACAGAAACCACCAAGACCAAGCAGGTAAAATGTGTTGTAATCTTCTTCAACCAAGTCCAAGTTGGTAAAGTTTGCATGCCAAGGACTGTCAAATGATTCTAATCTCGTCGTTTAATTCAAAGTTGATAAAATCCTCGAGGTCCACGAATTCAAGAAAACAGATCATGACTACATTTTGGAACTGCTCGAACCAGGTTAGCCGTAAATACAGAAAAATGAACTTGGACCTGTAAAATCAGTTAGGTAGGCCTTTGCTTGTTGGCAGTTGTACCAAACTGAACGTTTTCAATTCAAATGAAAAGTGGAAAGAAATTAATTCATAGAAGGCAGGAATGTTGACATCCTAGGTTACACGGACGTATTGGTGGTAGGAAATTATTGGATGTAAAAGTTGACTGTTTTTAAAATAGTTCTGTGATGTGGCATTCGGTCAAATAAGATGTCAAACTTTTCTAACATGTTGTTTCCAAGAACATAGTAAAAAGCGATATTTTTGGAGAATATGTTAGTTAAAATGTAGAAAAAATTATGAACTCACGTGCATAATTATTTTTTTGAAGAAAATGTATAACTAAAAATGAGTTTGAAAAAAAAATTGAATAATCCATATCACATGTGGGCATAGTTTTTTCTACCGGCAAAAACGAAGCTAAGTACAATTCCTTCAAAACTTGGTGAGGTGTTTAGATAGCTAAAAATCATAGGGCGCGTTCGGACTAAAATTGAAAAATTAGCCGTTATTGTTGACTTTTATTAGACGAATGAGACTCAATAACGACTATATTTTCAATTTTAATTGGATTAAAATCTATACTAAATAGGGCCATAATAATGATATCTAGGAAGACCCACCTATACTTTATCAATGAATTAAGCCCCAATTTGATTAGGACAAAAATGAGATGTTTTGTTCGATCTCCATTATTTATAAAATACATTTTTTCATTCTTATTTTTAATTATACATTTTTCAATAAAATAATATTATACATAAATTCAATTTTTTCCTTATTTTTGAACTGTACATTCTCCATCAATCTATAATTCTAAAATGCGATCTTACAATAAAATGGAGTTCAAACTGGCTCTTAAAAATTTTTGATAAAAGGTTGTGAAACGTTTAGTTGAAAAATTGATGAAAGTAATGTCCCGTGAAATGTCTTAGGGTCCGTTTGATTGCAAAGATGGAAAATGGGTGGAAAGAAAATATTTTACAGGAAAAAGATTTGCCTAGAAATTGTTTTACTGGAAATTGTAATTAATTGTGTTTGGTTGATATAATTTTTCATGAAAAATGTTGAAAGTTTGGTGTCCGTTTAGCTTCATTTTTTATGAAAATTGTCCTTCAAAGTGATAGTTTTTTTCTACCATTGGGTTTAGAATTTGTTCCAATTGCCAAAATAAAATAAAAAAATTTGTAAAAAAAATCATCATACCGAATATCATTCGTTTAACTTTGTTTTGTATGAAAATTGTCAATAAAAAAGAAATTTATCTAGACTTTCTTCCCATTACCAAAAAAAAAACCTGGAAATTTTTTTCCCACCAAAACATCAAGAATTTATTTTCCTCAAAAATGTGGAAAATATTTTTCCGGGAAAATTTTGCCTATCAAACATTACAGAAGTTGGAAAAAAAAAATTCATTTTCCATGGAAAATATGGTGAATCAAACGGAGCCTAAATGAAGATAAATTTGAATAACAATGAATTTTAAAAAATATGGACCAAATATAGGCCAAATTTTTTGGACAAGTCTAGGTGGGCTCTTCGCTGCCACCTAGAACGATGTTAATCACATAGATACCAAGGCCCTATTTTTCTCCCAAAAACTAAAAAGTGGAAATTACACAATTCCCTACTTTTCAAGATCTGAATTCTAAAATCAGTTGGAAAGTTTAACATTTCAAAAATCAGATATATTATCATTAAATTTATTATAATTAAATATATTATCACAAACTCTAATTAATTCATCCAATTCAATTATAAACCCTAAAAATCTATTTTCATTCTAACTTCTCTCCCTCTCTCCCTCACCCTCCTGTCTCTCTCCTTGGGAGCACTCACCAGAGCACCACCTCCAGCGAGTTGCGGCAGTGAAATGAAGTGGCAACGACGCTCTGGAGGTGGCGATGGCAGTGTTTCTGCATCACGGTGTTCTGGAGGCGACGACGCTCTGGAGGTAGTGTGGCAGTGTTTCTCCTTGTGGATCTGCTTTGCCAATCTTGATTAAAACACTGCTTAGATCTACCCACTCAGTCAGACGCCGATCTAGAGGTTAAGCAGATCTCCTTATGGAAGTGCTTCTCTAGAGGCGAACAGATCTACCCACTCCGTTCGGCGTCGACGTCGATGTCGTCGCGGTACTGCTGTAATGAAGAGGCGAAGTAGAAACAGCGTTGGATGGGTTTGAATGGTATGTTGTGTGGTGGCGGTTTTGTGGTGGTGGATTTGGCGGTTGGGGTGGGTTTGGACGACTTTTTGTGCGGTGGTGGTGATGATGTTTGTGTGGTGGTGGTGCGGTGGAGGTGACGGTGGTTGTGGGTGGGACGACGTGGGGTAAGGATGTTTGTTGGTGGTCATCATTTTTTGTTGTAAATGGTTGTCGTGTCGGGGTGCAGGTGGTTGTGAAGTTGGTTGCAGGTGGTGATGGTGGTGGTTGGTGGTGTTTTGTGTGGCGACGATTATGTGGTTGTAACTATAGTGGCGGATCAAGCGGGATCTGGTGGTTTTGGAAATGGCGATGTTACTACTGATTGTCGTGGTGTTTGGATGGTGGTGATGTTGGTCATGGTGGTTGTCGTAGAGGCGATGGTAGTGGTCGTGGCAATAGTGCAGAGGTGGTGGTGGATCTGGTCATTTTGGTTTTCTGTGACTAAAAATATAATCTGTGACCTTAAAATTCGATAATTTGTGACTAAAAATATAATCTGTGACCAACCATTTCGTTATCTGTGACCTAAAAATTATATAATTTGTAACCGTAAAAAAATCTGTGGCCAAATAATTTGGAAATTTGTGTTCGTGTAACCTTTTGTGACTAAATATATAATCTATGACCTTAAAATTCGATAATATGTGATTAAAAATATAATCTGTGTCCAACTATTTTTTTATCTGTGACCTATAAATTTTGATCTATGACCAACTAATTTTGAAATTTGTGACCAACGAATTAATTATGACCTACAAAATTCTTGAACTATGAACGTAAAATAGTCATCGGAATCCGTACAGGTTTTTTTTTTTTTTTTTTTTTTTACAGGTTTTATACAGAATTTTAAATTTTATCTCACATATTGGTGGCCCCACATGATTAATATATTGACAAAAATCACACCCCTTAAATTTAGAACTTTTCATTCTTTTTTCATTACACGTTTTTCAAAAATTACTACTCCAAAATATAATTTTTTTTCTNTTTTTTTACAGGTTTTATACAGAATTTTAAATTTTATCTCACATATTGGTCGCCCCACATGATTAATATATTGACAAAAATCACACCCCTTAAATTTAGAACTTTTCATTCTTTTTTCATTACACGTTTTTCAAAAATTACTACTCCAAAATATAATTTTTTTCTCAAAATTTGATTTTAATGGAGTCCAAACAAAAGCATAGTAACACAATACGTTAATCTGTAAGTAATAAGGTAACATATCATTACCACATAAGGAACACATTAAAACAATATATTACCAAGAGAAATCAAATGGCCACGGAAGGTGACGATAATCGTGGATTAGAACATGATAACACAATATGTTATGACTGTAAAACATAAATTTTTTTAATAAAATGTATCGTAATATAAAACATTTCAAACGCGTGCGAACATTGATTAATAATAAAACAATATATGACAATACAACATGTTTATGTGTATTGACATTTAGTCCATGTTTGGTGTCCTTGCTTTGAAACTCTTTTTTGTTACAGGATCATTTTCAACCACATATTCATACAATAAAATATTATGTACGTAAATTCAAAACGTTTCCCTAATTTTTAACCACGCATTTTCCTAAAAATATGCTTCAAAACTCTTTTTTTTTTTAAAAAAAATAACGAGCACCAAACAGGTGCTTAATGAACAGTAACACTAATTACACGACGTTTAACCCATGTAAAAATGTAAAATTCAAAATATTGGTGGTTGGAGCAACTGAGTGATGTAATAATCAATATTGGTTGGAGCAGTTTGGTGATGTAATAACCATGGATGAAGGCTCCCTTGGGGTCAGGGAGTATAAGGGGTGCTCGAACCCTGATCAATTTGGGCATAACCCGCGGTTTACCTCCTCTAGTTATTGAGGGGCCTGTGGCTGGTGGTCCAGAAATTAGTCTGGTTAAGTTGGGATACCTGGGTACCAAAAAAAAAATGTAAAATTCAAAATTTTTATATTTATATAACACAACATATCACCTCATGTGAATTAGCTTTAATAAGGGGTAATAGCCTGATGGAGTCCAAAAAAATTTAGTTATGAATTAGATAAAAAGTCAAAAATTGAAAAATGATGCAATTTATTTGGATTATGCTATGGGTACATAGTCCATGACATAAGGATATCCATAATGGACATATGAAGGCCCCCCATTGGAAGGGTGTCTGAGCTTATGGAAAATACTATGTACACATAACATTTCCGATTTTATTTTCCAGTCTCTTAAAGAAAAGCAGGGTAGTTGTCAAATTTACCATTCTATTATCGATGTCATGTCATTAATTGTCTGGACCGTTTTGTAACTACAATGAAAAACTAATGACCAATTTACTCTAATTTAAAATGTTTAAATTATACTTGTTATTCAAACACTAAGTCGGAGACCAATCATACAATTTTTCCTACCTCTTATATACAAGGACAAATTGTATGTTTTTTTAATTGCATCCTATGTACATAATTAATTATATCATTCATATATAGCAATATTGGTGCAATAAATAAAATAATTGCAGCTGCATGCATGGAGATAAATATAGAACATAGAAGGAAAAATTGAATGGCATTAATTATTTTAGTCATTGAAAAAATTGCTTGAGGTTGTAAGGTCCTTTAGAGGGTCCATACCACATTTGACGTGCCATTTGTTTGTACACACTCTCTGTCAAATGATAAGAATCCCAAAAGATGAATTCATTTGGATTTTTACAAAGCTCAAATCCCTTTACTCCTCTTTTTCCTCCACAACTAAATATTCCATTGAAACGCCCACTTCCGCAGCATGCTTCTTCACCTTCCTTAAAACCTAAATTCGCAAGCACAAAAGGTCACATGACATAACTATAAAATATCGAAATAGCTAGCTCGACTATTTGAACTAAATCTCACTAAATTAAGACATAATCGTTAAGTAATACCGTATCTTGAAGGGTGATTGAGAATTTGTCGAAGATAGGTGTTGAAGTCATAAAGAGAATATTTGAAACCCTTCAAGCGGTTCTTCATTTTGTAGAGAACATTTTGGAGTGCTTCATTGTGTAGTTTTGCCAAGGTTGAAGCCTCTTCCAAACATCCACTTTCGTTTTGTGGTTTAAGAATTCTTAAGCCCGGAAGACAACCCAAGTCTCCCAAATTCAAAAACCCGAATTTTCGTCCCCCTCTTTCATACACGGCCTGCATACATTAATCATAAACTCAAACCCGAACTTGCACAAGTTACTTATTCTACTAAATATATATAGAAATCGACTTACTTTTACTACTTGTGTGAGGTTACCAATAACCATGGCAATGTATTCTTGATGAGAAGGCAGCATGGAAGAATTTTTTAGCACAAAAGGGCTTATGTAATCATTTGTCCCGACACTAAACAAGTAGACAGCATTTGATAAAATCCTATTTGAACCAAAAGCCCCAACTTTCTTTCTCAATCGAGCTGCATTTACCTCTTTCTCGAAGTATTTTAGCTGCGTTCTAAGATCAATTACCTATTTTTATACAAACGAAAAATGTTAGGCATTACTCTTGAAAAAATAATCTTTTTTTTTTTTTCAAATTAATATCTTGTAATGTATTCGATTCTTGGATTATTAATATTTATGCATCGACTGATTTTCCAAAAATATATACAAATACTATAGAAATAATCTACGAAGCACCATGACCTGCCACATCAATCCAGGTATGTTATTACTCGTAAATACTAACACCAAATTATATGGTACGTATTGGTAGAAATAAAGTTCTACACAACTCAGACAAATCTTCTTTACCATCTAGTGTACATTAACTTATTAAGGGCCTGTTTAGGTTGGATTAAAATCTGATTTTAATGTAAATCAAACTCAAATAATCAATATTTTAATCTAAATCAAGCTCAAACAATCAATATTAACTACATTTTTCATGGGTCCCACATCTTTTGAACCACATATTTCTAAAACTTCTATCACAATTCACTAAAAATCTATTTTTAATCCCCATCAAACACCCTCTAAATTAGTTAGGTAGGTTTATTCTACACAAACATAAGTATAGCATGATTGTTCTCACTTTATATTAGTGTAGAATTATGATTGCTCACATGTAACATTATAAATTGTGTCCATAAATAAAGAGCAAATTCAGATTGCTCAAATTATTATTAGCTCTAAGAGTAATGAACGTATTGCATTCAACACCAATACATATATTAATGTGAACCATCCAAATGTGAACACTTCTTAATTTTGATGTAGGAAGGAGAGAAGAATAGCACTCATCGGGATATTGATTGACTCGAAGAATATCGAGAACAATTTGCGAACTAAATAGAAAATTTCTGTAAGCTCTATTATGAATTTTAGTCCGTGTTTGATACACATTCTTTCAAAATACATTATTTCATAACTCATTTTCAACCACACATTCTTCAATAAAATAATATTTTTCATCACATTAATAACTTTTCCTTACTTTTTAACCACATATTTCTCATCATATCACCATTTAAAATACGTTCTTTTCTCAATAATATCCATGAAACACACCCGTAATCAACCATAAATCACCCAACAAACAATTTCACCTTAAGTTTCTAAACTCTTTAAAAAATTATAATAAACTCAAATAAAATAAAATAAAATACTTCAAATCATATCATGCTTGTTCCTTGCTTTATACTTATTCCTATTATTAACTTTTTTTAAAAAAAAGTAGGAAGAATAAGGCAATTAAAAATTATGCCAACAGCTAGAAGTGTGATTAAACCTAACATAAAGGGAAAGCTTCTGCCCAAATGCATTACTTGGTTGACTTAAACTCCTAATTATTGCATGTGATTATGCTTCCATGACTACTTTAGTTAAAACATCAATGTCGAATGA
The DNA here is from genome assembly GCA_903798355.1 of Fraxinus baroniana. Classification (NCBI taxonomy): domain Eukaryota; kingdom Viridiplantae; phylum Streptophyta; class Magnoliopsida; order Lamiales; family Oleaceae; genus Fraxinus; species Fraxinus baroniana. The sequence continues at coordinate 5,956 of CAIGRO010163655.1, read as the reverse complement.
GACAAAACGTTGTAACTTAAAGTCGAACATACGTGCGAAAATAGGATTTAAATATTATATTTTGAACAATTTATTTGAGTTTTCGCAAAAAATGTAACTTGCATTTTTATTTTTATTTTTATTTTTATTTTTATTTTTTTGACAAGACATACGACTTGATATTTGGAAAGTGGAAAAAATTATTTATGCGAGTGTGAACAAATTACTATGGTTTTCGAATATGCCCTGGTTTTCAACCTAAAGCATGCACCAGTCAAATAATGCAAGCAACTTGGCGTGGGGATTTCACATCCATTCACTGCTTTCTTGTCATATCATAATATATGCATATAAACGTGTCAAACATTTGCACGTTCATTATAGCAATAATTTGACAACTTTTTTGACAAAATGACACTTGACGACCCCTATTGTAAGTACCATTAAATTCAAATTAAAATCTTTGTAAATAATTTTTTAATAAATTTCGATAAAAATTGATGAAATGTATAGTTAAAGAATCGATAAAAATTGTATTCTCATGAAGTCAGTAATTAAAAACGTGTCCAATATTTTTTAAGTGGCAAGAATAATGCACTTATGTCTTCACCAAATTAAGACCATGTTTGACAATCATTTTTACAAAACTTTTTTTTTTCTCAAATTCATTTTTAATCACGTATTCTTATATTAAAATATTATACACGTAAATCCAAAATTTTTCCAACTTTTTAATCATACATTCTCCAAAAAATCACTCTTTCAAAACTCTTTCCTCAAAATACTCTTTTTAATGGTTGTCAAATAGGGGCTAATTCCACACTAGCACTTCTCTTAAAAAAGATAGATTTTATTAAGAAGAATAGCCAAAACCTATTTTCATTTTTATTAGACGTGAGATTCTATCATTAACATTCTCGGAGAAAGATGGTAACTCGTTTGAGAATACAAATCTTGAAATTTGATAGTTCGTTTAAGGTTTAGACCGAAAGAATTACTCATTTGAGTTTAACCGACTCTCGTACGATGCATATTGAGACTTCAAAATCCATCTTCCAAATCCTCAAATGTAGTTTAATATTTTCATACCCAAGGCAAAAATTACCTTTTGCATGAGGTTTAAAAAAACACATACCTCTCCTTGAAATGTTTCTGGTAAAACCCCTGCTCCAGCTGATGCAAAGTTCGCCCCAAAGTAAACAGTTTTATAATTTCTTGACTGCAGATATGGAGGAATCAATGGCAATTTTGCATATTCAGCTGCCATCATGAAGCTAACATTATTTCACATTCAGTTCAAATGAACAATTCGTAGCTCAAAAAGAAAAATCAGAAATATACCTATAAAATCAGAAATCAAGCGGCCATCAGAAAATCTTCCAGTAGGGTAGTTGAAGTATGTTTCTCCATAAGGCCAGAAATTGGCCTGGTCAAGAGTTGTAGTTTTAATGTAATTGTTATTTCCGGGGTCGAAGAAAGAGTCGCCAAAGATGAACAGTGCAGCTGGTTTTCGACGCTCTATGAGCTGTCTGCAGCTCGCTCGGATAGAGAGAGCCAAGAAAATCAAGATCAAGACTTTAGCCATGGCTGACTGACATAAGAGTGATCCAATTCCAAGGCTAGCTGTATAAATTTATAATTGAATCATTATTCAAAATATCACGTGCTTGGTTTTAATTTTAATTTTAATTTAATGGTACTTACATGGATCGTTGACTTAGCTAGAGATATTATATATTCATTGGTACATGTGAAAAAATCAACAAGAAGAAGCTGTTAGTGGCGTAATGAGAGAACCAAAATTAGATGACATTGGAGCAAGACATGAGGCTGAGGTTGATGCATGGGATGCCTGTCTGTGGCACAATTAATTATTTTGCATACAAACACTGACTTTGCAGTTCTTTTTTGCCTTTTTTGTTGCTGGTTTGCTAGCCGGGACTTTGCTCTAATCATTTTCTTTTTTTTTTTGGGCCGCGATACTCTCTCTCTCATGATTTGAATATTTCGAAAGTTTCGGGAAGGAGTAATTAGCACATAACGTCCTCACTTTTCATTGTCATTGTGGAAAATGTTCATACCTTTCATTTTTTGACATGTTCACATTTATTTCCACATTTCATTGCATAGAATGTTATTTTCATTTATTTTCTCAATTAAAAATTATGAAATGACGAATATATCATTCCCTTTAAATAAAGCAAAAAGAAAAAGAAAAAAAATTAATTGCTACTATAGTCCCAATTTTTTTTGAAAAGCGCAAATGAATTCAAAATAAATTATTAAAAAGGTAATTAGCACATAATATTCTTATTTTTCACTATTATTGCAAAAAACCTCCCCACCTTTGATTGTTTTGGTATAGTCACCCTTAATTACACATTTGATTGTACAGACCATCATTTCTATCCATTTTCATCAAATTTCTCAATTAAAAAACTGTGAAATGACGAATATACTCTTATCTTTAAATAAAAAAGCTAAAAAATTAATTGCAATCATAGTTCCTAATTTTTTTAAAAAAATGCAAGCGAATCCCCCAATAAATTATTAAAAAATTAATTTTTTGAAAAAAGTGCCAACGGTCCCAATTAAATTTATTTAAAAATTAAAAAAAAAAGTGCAAACGAGTCCCAAATAAATTATTAAAGTATTAGAAATTTAAAAAATATTTCTATTTAAATATGAATGTATATGCATTATTTCACAGTTCTTTATTGAGAAAATGGATAAAAATGATAGTTTGCACAATCAAATGTGTAATTAATGGTGAAAATGCCAAAAAAAAAAAAATTGAAAGGTATGGACGTTTTTCACAATAACGGTGAAAGATATGAACATTATGTACTAATTACAATTTAAATAATTTATTTGGGACTCATTTGCGCTTTTAAAAATACTTGGGACTATGATTGCAATTAATTTTTTTTTTTATTTAAATAGGAGGGTAAATTCGTTATTTCATAATTTTTAATTGAGAAAATATATGAAAATCACCTTTTGCGCAATGAAATGTGAAAATAAGGATGAAAATACTAAAAGATGAAATGTATGAACATTTTCCACAATAACAATGAAATGTGGGGACATTATGTGCTAATTACCCTTTCGGGAAAATAGGCGCGAACGTTTCCAGTTTATTATTCTTGTCACGTTGTCATCTATTTATTTTTATATTAAGTTCCTATTTGGTGATAATTAAAATCAAATTTTTAATAGATTTTCATAGAAATTGATAAAATGTGTGGTTGAAAAGTTGTGAGACCTATAAAATATGTAGTTAAAATGAATTATTGACTTTGGTTTGAATTAAAATCTAGATTTTAATTTGTAACAAACATGGACTAAAAATTTTGGCCATACCTTCTAGTTTTGTTGTGGTCGTAGAAGATGGTTTCTATGAACCATATCTAAATTGAACTATGCTACATGTACAATTATGATGGACAATTTTTGTGAACAATCATGAGTTGGCAAAATTTACACCATTCATTTCAAAAATGGTTTTTCTAAATCAAGCAAACAGATCTTGACAACGTATGGATTTTCAACAGCTTTATTCATCTAAATTATCCAATGAGTAAATCACATGGACAGGGTCCCCAAGACAAATTTGCTACTCCCGTCTCCCTTAGATCTCAAAGCTCTCATTTGGTCAATGAGTTGGGGCATACGATGACTTCAATAATATATTGGAGAGATCCCACATTACTTTCAAAAAGGTCAAGTTATCAAGCGTTTTCTTACCATAAGACTACTCTTGCCTATTCCATATATTGGACTAGAGTGCAAGGCAAAAATTTATGACAACGTATATCCATGGCCTGATTTACATGTTTTCGAAAGGGTTTGAGGTGGAGGTGGCAAATGGGTCGAACGGCTCGTCGGCTGGACCGCTAGTTCATCAAAATACGGCTCGTAAGCTGCTGTCTAAAAAGAGCAGCTCGCGGGCGAGCCAATGAGCCTCACCCACGAGCCTAGCTCGTTGGCTCGTAAATTAGCGACTTACCAATTTGAAATCAGTGACCATTTCGGTCACTAAACGGTCATTGTTGAAGTTCAGTGCCCGTTTGGCAAACGGTAACTGAATTTTTTACTTTTTTTCCTTCTTTTTTTTGGCCTGTAAATACCCATTCCCATTCCTTTTTTTCCCACCGAACTCTCACTCTCTACTCTCTTCTACATTTTACATTATAAATTATAGTCTTGATTTTACAATCTATCTTTTAAACTACTACATAATCTATATTTATTTTTCAATTCTACTTCTACATTCAATTTCAATTATTCAATATCAATTATCACATTACAATTTTACACGTTAACTTTCTTTCAATTTTCAATTTTTTATTTTATATCAATTCACAAATGGATCCACGCTTATTTGTTGAAGGCTTGTTCGGTATCGGAGGCGAATCACCTATCACGTCGCAAAGTCAATTCCAGAATGAATTTGTCGGTCTAAACAAAGTTCCTATTCCTGAGAATATTCCGAATTTCGATGCTCATAGAAGTAGTAATCCAATTGATTTGGATGATGTTGATGTTTTCAAGGCGAGACGAGAGGATGAACCTGAACCAGATATTCCCGATACAAAAGTGAAGCGAAAGGGGAAAAAACAAGAAAAATGTTGGGATCATTTTAAATTGATTCAAAAAGATCGTGTTGTCGATGGAGTTACATAATCTAAAACAGTACGTAAATACTGTCAACAACTATTAGTATGACAAAAAGGTATTGGAATCACCCACTTCAACCGTCACTATAAAGCATGTGTGGTCAAACATGAGCTTTTTCCTGTCGATCAAACGCAACTGCAATTTGGTAGTCCAGGCACCGGTTCTACTACTACGCTACTTTTCGCGTGGATGTATTCAGAGGAGAAAGCTCGAACAGAAATGGTGAAATTCGTTGCTGATGCTGAGTTGCTTCTAGCAATAACGGACAACCAACATTTCGTCTTGTATGTGAAAGAATATTTTCAATTGAGGTACGCTGGGGTAAGTCGAAACACTCTTCGTTCAGATACAATTGAATATTTTCTTCATACAAAAAAAACTATTGATTGCCGATTTAGAAAAATTTGGAGGTGTTATATCTTCAACTTCATATATATGGGAATGGATTAATAAAGAGATGATATATTTGCAACTACACACTACAAAGACTCCCTTTAGTGTATACATAAAAAAAATTGTTGCTTTTAAAATTATTGAATTCTATCATAACGCTGACAACATATTTAACGCTATTATGAACATTATAAGAAAATGTCGTTGCGAGAGTAAAATTCGCCCATTTACATTTGACTACGCTAGTGTTAATAAGGTAGTTATCGATAAATTATGCAGAGTACTGTAACCCGATTTCGGTGGTTATTTGTTTCATATTGAATGTGTGCGCCATATTTTAATTTAATAGTGCATGGCAATTTGAAACGGATTAAGAATGAAATTCAAAGAATTAAGGATGCACTAACGTATATCATGATTTCACCTAATAGAAAACAAGCATTTGAGGAGTTTTGTGACGAATTTGGGAAGACGAATGCGAAAACATTTATTAGTGACGTAGGGTATATATGAAACTCCACTTATTATTAAAATCTTGCGAAGGTTTCGAACATTTAATAACTGAATTTTATAACAATAGACATGTTAGAAACGATGATGATACTGTTTTGATTGAATCCGATTGGATTTTAGCTTTAAAATTAAAAAAAAAATTGAAATTTTTATGATTCCACAAATATTTTGTTTGGAGTTTACTATTCCACTAGTTGTATTGTACTTTAAGATTTTTATATAATTGATATGGCTTTTCATAGATATAAAAATGACTCCGATTTTATGGCAATTATATATTCCATGAAATTAAAGTTTAGAAAATATTGGGAAGATTTGTCTATGTTATTTCCGTTAGCATGCTCATGAATCCTTGATATAATTTATCAAGTACTAAATTTGTAATTGATCA
>CAIGRO010163616.1:0-18073 GCA_903798355.1 Fraxinus baroniana | reverse complement strand
GAAACGGTAACTCAGACAATATGAAATACCTTGTAATCTGTTCTCTAACTTCTCTTTGAACAAACTTGACAGGTTCTTCACGACCATCAATACCTTTAGAAAGCTCTCCAATTTTAAACATGCTATAACCAGTCATTCTCTTTTGCTTTTTATCTTGAACTCGATATGGATACTTCTTGCACAAATGCGTGAGATGATTCCACAACGTACTAGTTTCGCAATTTTTTGCATGATGCTTATATGTTTGTCCACAATAATTACATTCTGCCTTTTCATCTCCTTGCATTTTAAAATGATCCCACACCTCTGACCTTTTGTTTCTCTTTTTGCTTTTTCCATCCATTTTCATATTTTCTAGGTGATCCTCTAATGGAATCGTATCATCAACTTCTTCTGAAATTGGATCCATATCTGAAAAAAGAAGACACAACCAATGAAGCTAAGCCATACAACACAGTCTATGATTTGATCCTTTAATGAACTATTAGTCAAAATTCAGTGTTGTCTCAATGACATGCTTCCAATTAAATCACCACTAATTTAGATACCATTTTGTCTTATAGTTTCGCTAATTCTAACAATAACTACTAGTGCAGTGCAAAATATCGCAATTTTGGGTTGAAAACTAGTCAAAAAAAACTTCTTGGAAATATACCAACCCAGAATGTTTAAAAACTGTAAGACATCATAAAAAAACTGGTGCAGTGCAAAGTATCACTATTTTGATCATTTTATCTTTTGTTTAAAAACTGCAATGAGGATAATCATCATAAATTCTGTCAACCTAATCAATTTAGACAAAAAAAAATTATAGAAATCAAACTACGGGAGTGTTTTAATCATGATAGTAAATAAAAAAATACAAATAATCATGAAGAGAATGCAGGAAAATGGAATGGATTCTTTTGCACTGAAAAGCAATGAAACAGATATACATTACAAATTCTAACAAAAACCCTGAGTTTAAAATTTTCCAATTGCAACAAGCAGACAAAACTAAATAAAATTTAGCCAATTCCACTAATTCAAAATCTCAAACCTGAAAAAGAACAAAAATTATAATTACCTAGATCTATAATTCCAAGTGAGAGTTACGAGCCGAGTGTTGGTGGGATCTCTATTTTGATTTAATTCTGGCAAAGCCCCACTTTCTACAACTCAAAGATCAAGAAAAGTCGGCGCCAGGCGGGATGAATGGATGAGGGAATGAGTTTGGAAACCTAATGTTTTTAATTTTTTGGATTGGGCTAAGTAATGGTCTTGAGCCTTACATTAGGGTAGTGGGTATTGGTAATGATTTTGGGCTTCACCCTTGGGTTGGAAGTTTGCATATTAAGAAAAAAAAATCTAATTTGAGAATTTGTAATTTAATAAAAATAATTTTTTAATTAAAAAAAAATTGCGGTTTGGCTTGGTTTTTTGCGATTTTTAAAATTTGAAACCTAAACAAAATCATTTTGAAACGATTTGGTTCGCTTTGAGAAAAAAAAATCCACGGGTCCACATGGACCCAAACCAACGGTTTCAAACCCAACGACTTCGGTTCGATTTGCGATTTCGCGATTTTTTTGTGCAGCCCTAGCTACTACCATAAATCCCAACACAAATGATAGAAAATAATGAAGAAAATACAAGAATAAGTATAAAACCCTTTTTGATTGGATTCTTGAAAATGATAATGGATTGAATCTTGAGTTCTCCAAATCTTCTCCACCATTTTTTTATTCTCCTTGTCGTGCTCTAATTTCCCCCAAAAATACCAAGAAATTTAAAAAGAAAAGAAAATTAAAGGAAGAAAAAAAAGAAGAGTGAATTCTTTCTCTAGGAGGCTGGTTTTAACAATTAAAATCTAGAAAATTTGTAGCCAAGTCCTCATTTTTAGAAAAAAAAAAAAAAAGACATTTAAAATTGTCCCCATGTTTGCCAAAAACAAGAAATTGGTTCATTCTGCAGCAAAGTCCCCTAGATAATTCCATGTCTGGTCCCTACTTTGATCTTGTACAATTTGATCCTCAAAATCATGACTTTCATATCAATCATGCCCTTCATAAATTACATCTAAGGTCCTTCATCTTTCTACACATGCATTTTGATCCCCAACTTCACAATTGTGTACACTTTTGGTCCATTTTCACTTCATTTTGCCTTATTTTATTTCCTTTTGGGGTTTTGACCTACAAAAGTCATAATTACACAATTGTAAATAGAAATTCCTTCAATTAATTAATAATTTGCTTGTTAAAGTATCTAATAAGTGTGCGAAAACACACTTATCAATTATGTAACACGTCGAACTATCCAGGTATCATTTATAAGGAATCATTTATAAATATGTTAGATGATCGACGATACTATCACTAAATTCTTTTTTCCCAACTTGGATGACGTTTCTAACATATCATCTCAATCACTGAAAAATGAAGTCAATGATATTTCGAATACATGGTTCCATACGGAGATGACTCCGATAAGGATTAGTTGATTCGTAATGTTCCATCGCCCGAGGTCATTGTCATAAGTTCGAACAATGGGGAGGAAGTTAGTGGGAGCGAAAGCTCAAATGTCGACGATGCTTGATGTAGGCGAATAATGCTTCATGTTGTCGGCTATATTTAAATTTTTTACTTTTATCGAAGATTACGTGTTAATGTATAACTGTAATATTGTGTGTCCGATCAATCGTTATGCCTGAATATTTTGTCTAGTTTACTATTTAACTTTTTGCAATTAAAGAAATCTTAAGTTTTGTAAAAAGTGGAATGTTTTTTGTACCCAAATAAAGTTGCAATGGTAATAACACAAAAATGACAATATAACATAAACAACGAACATCATCATTATAATGTACAAAATACAACTTTTAAGCCTTAAAAATCATTAAACTTTACGTGCTTAGTGTTGGAATTTGGTTCGAACATGTGACCCGATTGTGCCCAACTTGTCTCCATGTGACACGATGAATATCATATTATCAGTTATACTTGAAAATTTATGATATCAATGATAGGCGTTATTCACAATTCATATATCAGACTTTAATATCATGCAAGGACATCTACGAATAAATTATAGCAAACAATAGAAAATCGGGGAGACAGACAGTTTAAATGTATTTCCCGACATTTAATAAGTCTCGAGCAAAACATTTTAACTGTCGATCTTCACATTTTAGTTCGACAGTTGAACTATCGATATTTACGATTAGCACCTAATAGGAAGCATTTAATGGGTTTGATTGGAATATATTATTCATAGCATTAATTGTGTATTTAAATGCTCAACTACCAAATGGCAAATTATTCACAAAGAATTTGCACAATACTTTATTAAATAGAGAAGCATCAACAAAATTTCATGGAGGATATTCCTATCTTCATTCAAAAAAAATTGCAAAACCAATTTAAATGAATGTATAATAATTCACAAATTAATATGAGCATGTTGTATGTAACAATTTCAAACTTGTAAGTTATAAGATAAAAATATTAAACAATTTATAAATGCTAACCTATCAAAATGGAAGATGAATTCAAAATCACTTTTTTCTTCTTATTATAATGGAGAAGATACAAAATATTATGAAATAAATTTATTTATTTATTTTTAATAACAATTATATTATCCATTGTATCCATATATATTCATAGGTTTTTCTTACACAAGTCAAACATCAAATCATGGCATTAATTAGCAATAACGAGCAATAAATGTACCCAAAAAGGTATTTACAAGGGTAATTTTGATATTTCGCACCAAAAAAAGGCATTTTTGAGTACATTTTGAAAAAATGCAAATGTTTTTGCAATTGATAATGTAGGGACATTTATACAAAATCTCCTTTGTATTATTATTTTAATTTGACCATTTGACAATTCAATTTATATTTTTGACCATACAAATTTTTTGAATGGTAAAAATTGACTTGCCAATTCACACATTTCTTTATAAAATTATGAATCCTCTATGATGACAAATGACATGTACATCGAGTTATTCAATCACTCATGTCACGAATACCATAGCTAAGTCACAAATTCTATTAGTTAAATTGCGAATTTCATGAGTTTTTAACAACAATTACATACAAAATAATTGAAGCAAAAATATAAATTGGACACTTACACGGAACAAATACATAATTTATACGTATACATTCCCATCAAAGTATAATTGATTATTATTTGGCCCTTAAAATTTATTTTTTTAAGTAAATTAAGTCAGAGAATTAATTTAAATTACAATATTTCCTTAATGAACATGAATACATTTGTGAAAAACGCAAGTTCAACCCTAACAATACCTATAGTGGGGTGAATAGGTTTTCAATGAGGAATTAAAAATTAATTAACATGCAACAAGTCACAAGTTAATTATCTCTAAATGGTTAACCAAACGATCCAATTTTCCTATATTGAATTACCGCATTTTGAACATAATAAACAGTAAAACATAAAGCAGTAAGGAACACAAGAATTGTTCACGGAGAAATCCAATTGGGGAAAACTTTGGGCACTTTGTCAGTCAATCCACTATAAACGATTCAGCACTTACAGTCTACTAGATTAGACGTACGACACGAACTATCTGATCTCCTAGCTGCATTTTCAACAGCTCTCTTGAATTATATGCTCCCATGCACCAATTTCAGCTACAACAACCAACGCTCTCCTGGAACTCCGCTATCCTGCAGCAGCCCTTATCTTAGTAGAATTGTTTATCTCCTCTGGATCACGAAGAACAATTCGTTCTTCACAGACTGGAACTCCAGTCGCCTTCCTCGATCTTCAACATTATCTGACAGATATGTAGGAAGTAGCAGTTTGGTATTTGGATATTAAATTCGATGTTTTTCTGACTAATAAGTGGCTATTGAATGTGATGTTTTCTAACCAACAAGAACGAATCTCAAAGGAACATGAAGGTTGAAAGCTTCAAGGATAGAAGAAATTTGACAGCACAATGTTTGCTTATTATTCAACCTTAGAATTCTCGTTCTATAGTTTTAGGATATATATAGGTAGGATAGGAAACAGATGAACCAGGAAAAAAGCCTTTAAAATGCGAAAATAAAATTTTTCGTATAAAGCTGTCGCTCGAGCGAAGGGCTAGCGACAGTCGAGCGATAGGGTGTTGCTCGAGCGAAGGAGGGGCGACGGTCCAGCGACAATGTTTCTGCTTTTGTAGTTTGAGCCATAACCTTGGAAAGTCCAGCGAAAATCTGCGCCGTTTTCTCCTTTGTTCAAAACTCGNAAAGCCTTTAAAATGCGAAAATAAAATTTTTCGTATAAAGCTGTCGCTCGAGCGAAGGGCTAGCGACAGTCGAGCGATAGGGTGTTGCTCGAGCGAAGGAGGGGCGACGGTCCAGCGACAATGTTTCTGCTTTTGTAGTTTGAGCCATAACCTTGGAAAGTCCAGCGAAAATCTGCGCCGTTTTCTCCTTTGTTCAAAACTCGAAACCCTAATCCTATTCAACTAGCTTTTGATCTATTTGCACATTACTCCTTGAACTTTCATCAACTATCAAGTTAAGTCATTTTGTCTACAGAATAAGCCAATTACAAAATTAACTAAAATCTAACAATTTGGACCCAATGCAAAGTAGATCCCACCTTCACTTTTCTCCGAGCACATGTTACATTCCACTCGTGGAATGTACGTGATAGTTGCGCAAGACCACAGTTGATCTCCAAGCACAGAGTGCATGGGAGATCTTTATCGTGCATGGTCACATGCTCAAGTCAGTCAAAAGGATAGTAGAAAAATATCTTGAGAAAGGGAGTAACAAAAAAGGATAAGTAAAATAGGAGTCTATTTTTATTCTTGAGAGTGCAAATGATCAAGATTGCAACTACTTTAACGAGTCATTAAGTTTGAGTATAATATTTATAGCAAAGAGACGGATATGAGGCTCTTTAGATGTTTGATATATGGTCTCATCCTAACGGTTTACTAGTCAAGTTCCATGAAGTCATAACATCAAATCCTTGATAAAAAGGGAAAGATTTGACTTCCTGTCAGTATTACATAATGCGTCCCATTCAATCACTTCTCACATGGCTCCATATTGTCAAATTGCAACTTGCATGAGGCACTTTTAAATCTATAGAAACAATCGTAAAACTTGATGCTCATCTGATGTAGCTACGGCTTGTGTTCCTTTTCATCAACTATGAGCAAAGAGGTGATGCTTTTACAACAAGTTAAATTACATTGGAAGCATATGGTTGTAAGTTAAGTAAATGGTAAACTTTATGGCCAGGGACAAGAGTATGGTCGCTTATCTGAAACAAGTGTGGACCTCCTACCTTACTTTAAATTTTTTTAGCTCATCCAGATCTCATAGATTAACAATGTCATTACAGACACTCTATTTGAGATGATCGATGATGAATATTTGGAACTGCTCAATATTCTGCCCATTGGACATTTGGCAAGGTTCTCGCTAAAAATGAGGTAATGTTGTTAAAGTTGTTCCCCAAGTTTCCCTTTCGACGAGCTATCCAAATTCAGTTTGTATTCCCCAAACCTAGGCCTCCGTAAAGTTACTACTACTGAATAATGGCAATTTCGTAGGATTTGAGCCAAGCTTGACCCATCCCATCTCTACAGTCACTCATTTTATTCCCTTCCAAGCACCACTTAAAAAAACTTATCCCGAGCCATTTTTCAAGCTCCGGTTCTCCATTTTAATCAATGCCTCGTCCTTCACAAAAATGTTATTACTGGTATGCTCAATCCTACAAATCCTCTCTTTTTTCAATTCAAAGAATAAAATCTTCAAGTCTGAGGTCTCAAACTGCAGCCTTTCCTTAAACAATTTTTTTGTTTATCAAGATTATTTGTATTTATAATAAGGCTTATTCTTTCTTCACAAATAGATTTGATAGATAATAATATCATTTACTTCATCTAATTTAATGACATGTTTTTATATTTCTTTAAAGTACTTTAAATTTTCTATATCAATGTTCAAACGTACCAATTACCTTATAATATTTATTTTCATAGCTCTTGTTGACCTCTTTTTTGTATCGTTGATGTGGACAACAGATATGAGGTCCATTCGTATTGCAAAATAATCCTAACACGTTTGGACAAATTACTAGTGAATTACACCTTGGCTTTGTATGGGAGAGAAGTTTTACAACACGAGATAAAAATGTTCGGGCACAGGTGATATATACGAACAAGATTGCATGATAAAAAACAATCACCAAAACACAAACTAAAAGCTAAAATCAAACATCTAACTCTACAAATCAAATGTTCAACTAAGAGGGGAGGATTTGTAGCTTTAAATTGATAAATTTGCATTCTTTATTTAATGAAACAAGAATGGGGTATATTTAGTGCTATATGTAAAATGATATCCATTTGATGAAGAAACACGTGGCTTCATCTCCTAAACCGAAGTGTTCTATCCCATGCATCAATTTGACCATCTAGCCCGTGGTGCATGTAATGCTCTTAAAAAGAAGGCAGCAACCCTACAACCTACATTGACAAGACTGATATATTATTCATTATAGAGGTTACATCAATCATTCGAATATAATTTTATCAATAGGAGATCTTCAAACGAGGTGGGTCGTCCCCTTCCATGGTAGAGCCTCAGATTTGGCTTCGGTATTTCTGTCAGAGGGCTTCGAAATGATGGGCTTTAGTACTTCAAAGAGGAGCCTCTTGTGGGGTGCCTCCACGTGGGATGCCACATTGGCTTCATCTGGAGCTGGCGTAACAATAATCTCCCAAATCTAGGTATAATGATTCATATTATGCGTAGACTTCTATTTTGTGGTGTTTGTCGGGACATATATTTTCCTATCATGGTTAGGTTTTTGATGCAACACAGTAGTCCCCCAAGTTCAAGTATTGGTATTAATATCATAGTTGGAATTTGAAATAGGAACTTGAACTTCGTAAGTTGTCCTATTCGCATGTAAGGATGAAACAGCGAAGTGTTGAAAATGTAAAGCTCTTTGTTAAATTTGAAAATAGCTGAAATTTGACTAATGAGTTGAAGTAGCAAAGTGTTGAACTATTGAACCTCCTTGTTTAAATTGAAAGTAGCTAAAATTTGATTTATGAGCTAGAGCAGCAAAGTGCTAAACTGCTGAAGCTCTTCATTTAAATTGAAAGTAGCTAAAATTCGATTTATGAGCTGAAGCAGCGAAGTGTTGAACTGCTGAAGCTCCTTGTTTAAATTGAAAGTAGCTGAATTCTGATTTATGATTTGAAGCATTGAAGTACTGAACTGTTGAAGCTCTTTGTTAAAATTGAAAGCCCAGTTGAAAAATGTACTAATGATTTGATGTTTTATATATTACCAATGAAAAGAGAACTAGAGGTGTTCAACTTTCGGTCAGTTCTCACATTAATGTTCATTGATGTATGCATGTACAAAACATGTATCGATTTGAGGCATTGATTATGAAGGCCATCCAAATTCAAGGGTTCGAATTTTATACGAAATAGACACCTTGATGAAGTGGATCTAGATCCAATGGTAGATCTTCACCGGTGTTGCCCATAAAAGGCAAAACTTGTCATTTCAAAGGTTTTACTATAGCGAAAATTTCTAAATCTCCCCAAATTTAAAACCCTCCAGCCATTTCTATTCTTCGGTAACCTCACATTCTTAGAGTTTACTCTTCATTTAGGTAATCTCATTATCTTCGCTAGTTTTTTATTCATTTCCTCTTCATTTTTTTTCATTTAATAGCTTCTGGTTCTAGTGTTGGTAGTGGTGGGCTAGAATTTGCAGGAGATTGGGAAACAAGTGTTACCTAGTGGGTTAGGTTGGGGGTTTGTGGGCCATGAGTCAAGGGTCCATTGATTATGAAGCTGGGTGGGGGCAGCAAAAATCCCATATGACATGACTTCTAAGAAGTTGGTCAAGATTAAGGAGAAATATAGATCCCAGATTCCATAGAGCTCCAGATACCGATGCCCACGAACGTGCCTATTAAATGAGGCCTGGATGTGTAGCCGTCTGTGATTACTTGTTTAAAGCAGGTATGCATCTACGTCTATACCCATTTTTAGGATGACTCTAAGGACTTTTACGTTGGCTCGAACCCAGCTTTTGCCAAATGGTTGGAGCCAGTTGGTAGGGGCCTACTTCCTTTAGAGGGAGATCTCACTTGGCGAGGACATGCATCTACACGTCTTCCTAACCATTTTCCAGCCTCGTATTCTAGGGAAGGGAGAGTCAAATTGGTGGTATTACATAACCCCATAGGGAGCCCATTCCCTTTTGTAGCGGGATTGCCATCATCCATTAAAGGATGAAATGAGTCTTTGTTTTGGATGAGGAGTAGGTGTCAGATTGTTGTTGGAGATAAGGTCCGAGCTGCTACTATGCTGACCCAATAATTTGAATCTCGTTAGTTGCCTTTTTTAAGCATATTATTTGTTTGTAATAACTTTAGCTGAGCTACTTCGTCTACAGTTTCAGGGTACCACTTTGAACTTTTCCAGATTGAGTGGGGGCACCATCGAAGACATAAACAAACGTTCTTAAAGATCACGCCACTTTGATCACCTCATCGACTGTAACAAATTCTTCTTGGACTTTGGATCGATGGCCTCGAAAGGTAAATACCGAACACTTTCGACTTGTGCCTTAACTTTTATTGATTGAATGACATGATGTATGTTGAACTCAAAAAATATGCCAAAAGAATCCTGATCACGTCCCCTTCACGTAGACATTACCTGCACACTAGGGTGTTGATCAAAGTCAACTCATAGTCCACAATCATTTTATCCAAAGTAGTTTTAAAAAGGATGTTGACGGAACTATCATTATCTACCATCATCCATTGCAACCCGCTATGAGCTACAACTGCTCTTACTACAAGGGTATCACAATGGAGATAGTGCAGGCCCACCATGTCTCTCCTCTACTGTATGGATGTTTTTCGACGGGGTGGCCTTGCCTCTTCGCCTAGGTCTTTAGGCTTGCCTAAGTGGGGATGGATTCTTGGGAAGAGAGCAATCGTTTCTTTGATTATTCCGAGTGTTGAGAAATATCTCTGCAGTTTGTTGTGTCATGATAGTAGGAATGATGGTAAGTGCAATATTGGGGGGGTGTTCGACCTATCCTTAGATTTCGAACCTCTTCTTCGATCCCTTGCTCTATGGCGGCTCGTTGTCCAAACCCAATCATGTATTATTACTCGGGTCTATGTCCTCATAGTCCATTGTAGGTACTGCATTCAATGTAGCTATGACAAGTGCTTGCCCTGAATTGAGGGCGACTTTATGGCCAGTCGGTTCCATTAGTGGTCCAGATAGGAGGTGGGTTCTCTTCCTCGTTGCCTCTAAGGAGGTGTGAGCTCCATACTAGCCTTATTTCAGCGGTCGATTAACTACTCATTAATGATTTCATACCTCATCAGTGCATCATAGCTGAATGGACCTTGGTTTTGTACATCTCTCCAAAAGAGGGTATTCATGTTAAGTTATCCTCTTAATGTTGATAACATTTCCCTGTCAGTGACTTGCACACAACAAGTTATTTCATCAATAAAATGGGATATAAAACTTTTCAACATTTCTCCAAGCTGTTGTTTTATGTCCTGGAGGCGCTGAATATGAGCTTTCCCTTCTTTGCTTGTTGTAAATCGTTTTAAGAAGGCACTTTTAAATTCTATCCAAATTCTAATACTCACGGGGGGTATTATACTATACCGAATTTCGATTGCTCCACTAAAAATTAGATAGAACGCCCTGCATTTGATAATAGGGGAGGCTCAACTCATGCACATGTGTGTTTCGTAACTATTCAAGTGCTTAGCGGGTCACCTTTTCCGTCATACTTTGGTATTTTTAGTGGAATATACTGGCTTGGGATTGGAGCATTTCTCGGCCCATGTAAACAAGTTAGGTTATCATCATCGTCATCGAGATCACAAGATTTTTACAATTCATTCGAATCTTTCTCCCCATCAGCTTGGTATCTAGGGGATGTATGAAACGGGCCTCGCTAATCCCTTGCCACCTCCTCCATTCCTTGAGGCTTATGTTCAGGTAGTATAGTCTGTGGGGCATGTTGTTACCTCTTATCATGTTGTCTTGCAATGGGAGGAGATGGATAATGCCTATTTCAAGTGACGGAGGTGGTCGATACGACTTGTGCATAGGTCCTACCTAGCTGAGTCAATCAAACACGTTGACCGACTTTGAGGCATATGTTTAGGCTTATATTCTGGGAGAAAATAATCCTCCATGTCTACAGTGGCCTCGGTGGTTTGCCAGAGGCATAATTCAAAGAATTGTCCACCCTCACTCCCTCTCAAGGGAATTGTCTTCTTTTATGTGCGGGTAGGATGGAGCTCTTTGGCTTCGAACTTCATCCTCTTGTGGATAATACCCTTGTGGTGCAATATGAGGAATTTGTTGACCTTATTTGGCCTTGTATTTGCTTGAGAAGTCATTGCATGACCATGTTTTGCTGCGTGATATTTCTCATGTTAGTAGCTATCGTTGTTATCTCTCGGATGAGTTGGGTAGCCATTGTTATTCCACCTCGCCTATGATGGTGGTAGGGTCGGTGTCGACCCACAGGGCTGCTAACTAGGAAACATCCTCTTCAGGGTTTTCTCTCACCCTTATAGGAGAAACATCATGGTCTGAACTCATTTTCTCAAGCGACTAAATTGTAAAATTTTAACTCCTTGCTTTGGGCTCCCACTTATCCTTTATTAAAAAACAAATCATTTTTCAAGGAGGAAGTCCAACAACTTTCCAACTAGCTTTCTCCACGGGAATGTTGGTGGTTGTAGTGGTGTTTTCCACAGGTGGTGCCAATCATTTGACCTCGTTTTTTATACCATTGACGTGGACAACGAATACTGATCTTACTCGCGTTCTGGTAAGCTAATTCCGACAAGTTTAGACAGATTACTAGTCAATAATGTCATGAGTTGGGACGGGGGAAAATCTTTACAACGCAAGACAAAAATGTTCGGACACTGGCGACATATATGAACAAGATTGCATGATAAAGTACAATCAACAATATACAAACTAAAAGCTAAAATCAAACATCTAACTTTACCAATCAAGATTTAACTTAAGAGGTGAGGATTTGTAGCTTTAAATTGATATATTTGCATTCTTCCTTCAATGGTACAAGGATGGCGTATGTTACATGTGAAATGATATCAATTCGATGAAGAGGCATGTGGCTTTCATCTCCTGAATAGAAGTGCCATATCCTAGGCATTAATTTGACCATACTAGCCCGTGGTGTATTTAATGCTCTTAAAAGTGCTAGTCACCCTACAATCTACATTGACATGACTGACATATTATTCATTATAGGGATCACATCAATCATTCGAATATGATTTTATCAATAGGAGATCTTCAAAGGAGGTGGGTCGTCCTTTCCATGGTATAGCCTCGAATTTGGCTTCAATACTTCGTCCACAGGTCTTCGGAAAGATGGGCTTCGATATTTCGGAAAGGAGCCTCTTGTGGAGTGCTTCCACGTGGGCTTCATCTGGAGCCTTGATAGGTCGAGCGTAACAGTTCTCAAGTTTAAACAAAATCTCATAGGGACAACATACTTGAACTAGTAATTTATGATCCTATTTTGTAAAAATTAAGATTAAGATTTTAATTTAAATCAAAATTAATCATTCATTTTAAATCATATAACTCATCAATTGTTATTAAAATTTAATAAAAATATGATTTTAATCCATATTAAACAAGGGCTATATAAAAAGTTGACATCATGATGATGTAATAATTGTGTAATATGTGGAAAGATTTCCTATATAGTTGCCATGAAGAAATAAAAGAAAACGCACACAATATTGATTATTAAATAATCACCAAAGTGAGAATTACATAAGGAAATCCACGTTTACAAGAATAGAATCACTTGTAGGGTATAGATCTAACATGAAAATAGCAATCTTGTTACATACTAATCATGCTACGTCTACATCTTATTTTACAGTATTTTTTACATTGTGTCACGTATCATCACATAATTTGATAGTTTTTAAAAACAACACACTTCCCCCTCAACACTTTTTGAATTTGCACACAATATACACCATGATGTAATCCATGAAATGTATACTTAGCATAATTCTTCAATATATATACTGAGGTTGCCTAGGAGAAACATCATGGTCTGAACTCATTTTCTCAAGTGACTAAATTGTCAAATTTTAACTCCTTGGTTTGGGGCTTCCACTTATCCTTTATTCAAGAACAAATCCTTTTCAAAGAGAGATGTACAACTTTCCAACTAGCTTTTTCCACGAGAATGTTCGTGGTTGTAGTGGCGTTTCCCACATGTGGTGCCAATCAAAAACCTCGTTTTTTATACCATTGACGTGGACAATGAATACTGAGCTCACTCGCGTTCTCGCAAGCTAATTCCGACACATTTGGCAGATTACTAGTCAATGATGTCATGAGTTTGGATGGGGAAGAAGCTTTACAATGCAAGACAAAAATGTTCGGACTCTGGTGACATATACAAACAAGATTGCATGATAAAGTACAATCAACAATACACAAACGAAAAGCTAAAATCAAACATCTAACTCTACCAATCAAGATTTAACTTAAGAGGGGAGGATTTGTAGCTTTAAATTGATATATTTTCATTCTTCCTTCAATGGTACAAGGATGGCGTATTTATAGTGATACATGTGAAATGATATCAATTCGGATGAAGAGGCGTGTGGCTTTCATCTCCTGAATAGACATGCCATATCCTAGGCATCAATTTGATCTTACTAGCCCGTGGTGTATTTAATGCTCTTAAAAGGGAACAGTCACCCTACAATCTACATTAACATGACTGACATATTACTCATTATAGGGATCATATCAATCATTCGAATATGATTTTATCAATAGGAGATCTTCAAAGGAGGTGAATCGTCCTTTCCATGGTAGAGCCTCGAATTTGGCTTCAATACTTCGTCCAGAGGTCTTCGGAAGGATGGGCTTAGATATTTCGGAGAGGAGCCTCTCGTGGAGTGCTTCCACGTGGGCTTCATCTGGAGCCTCGATAGGTCGGGCGTAACAGTTCTCAAGTCTAAACAAAATCCCAGATGTATCACTTCTCTCATCAATAAAAAAAAATCTTCAACTAATGTTGATTTTCTTTGATTTCAGCAAAGGAAAATCTAAGGACATCCAATTCCTAAAGTTCTTTCTCATCGCGTGTTCCATATTAATCCATTAAATTCTGGTTATTTGATTAAGCTGAACATTTAAATGATTCATGTTCGTGGCACATTCTACGTTAATACCATTGTTTTATTTATACTAAAATATGTTAATTACCTTTTGCTGCTAAATACACAATCACAGAGTGTGACTTATGTTGTTCTGGAATAAAAAAATTACAACTCTATAGTTCTTGTTGGGAACTAAAATTTGCAGCGGGAACATAGATATGTGGTTGCACATGATTAAGTTTTCAAGTAAGTGTATTTTTTACACTTATTTAGGCCATCGTCGATATTTGGTAGTACATTTAGGGAGGTATTGCTTAATCTCGTGTTAATACTGTTTTTTTAGAAAAATATCGAATTTGGACTAGTTTTTGGAGAAAATGAACGAAAATGTGGTAAAAATGATGTATTTTATGCATAATTCAGAGAATGATGACTAACGTGACATAATTTGAAAGATCAATGGTTTGGATTGCAATTATAAGACAGACGGATGGAAAAATGAAATCAAGGACCAACTTGCACTTGAGCATAAGTTATACTTTTCGATTGCAAGGGCTAATGGTACAATTACAGGTAAAATATTTTGTAATGAATATTCAAATCTTTTGTTGTAATTTGATCATTAGCATGCTAGGCTAAACCTGTGAGTATTGGGATAAATATGTAAACCTTAAATTTACCGTTTTAATTCAAAAATCATTTTTTAGTCTGATTTGTGAGTCATCGATACCGTAGTATTATTTTTTATTTAAATGCTTGATCATCGTTTAGATAATAATTGCTTATTTTGTTTTGGAAGGTTCAAAATAGATTAACACGTCGTGATCAACAAAAAGTTCAATAAACGTTAAGAATAATAATTTATGACTTACATAGTCGCGGTAGGTAATCATGTGATTTAATGCATTTCTAATTATTTGAATTCAGAATAGTAATATTTTTTGTCATGCTTAGAAATAGGTTTAACTTGTATCAAGAGAGAGTTGGTATAAATAAAAATTAGACTGATTAATATAAGTCGAGAATTAGAATGGATATCAGTAGTTGAGTCGAATTCCTAACACCCTTTTCTCATAAAAAGCTTTCTAAGCTTCTGTTTGACAATCATTATTTGAAGAAAATAGAGTTTTGAATAGTGATCTTTAAAAGAATGTGTAGTTAAAAATAGGAAAGATTTTTTGAGGTTACGTGGAAAATATTTTATTGTGTGAATGTGTGATAAAAAATGAGTACGTAAAAAAAAGAGTTCGAAAATAATGATTATCAAACAAAGGCTAAAAATTATTATCCGCATGCATTTAGGTAGAAATTAGAATAAACATTAATATTAAACATTCAAAGCAATACTTGATAGTTTGATTTGGTTATATTTGTGTTTAATTTCAAATCGACACAATTCAACTTAAATCTATTCTCGAGAGAGATATTTTTAATTCACTAACTTTATTACTTGTCGATCTTGTACACTTACAAGATTTCACCTTACAATCATATCATAGTTTGATAGAAAGATCGTAGACTAACGCACTTCCTATCAAGGCTTCAATGAGTAATATAGGGTTCGACAGATGGGTAGGCCTTAATCAAAGTAACTATCCTTGCTATGGCCGTAATGGCATGGTAACTTTTGTCGTCAAGGTTCGCAGGTCACCCTGCCTCGCCCTAGCTAAGCGAAGAGCATGTCGAGCACACGAGGCTGCCATATGGCATGATGTTATAGTCCTACGTGTTCTTTGCTCCTATGGTGGTGCTTGCGTGGCTTCCACACCGATTCGAGGCATAATAGTAAAGTGTTTACTTAATTATTTATTCTCGACGTAATCATGATTTTATTATTCAATTCGAAAACTAGATAAGGAGAAAAAGAAAAAGAAAACTTGAATGACTCTTTATACATATTGAGCATATAATTCGATGTGACAACTTTGATATTTAGTGATCTTGTCGAATGTTAGTAAAGATTCGTTGTGTGCCTCAATTATAGTACTACAAATTGATTGATTAGTAGTGATAATCAATGACTGCCAATCGAACACCTCGTTCTTCTTATCTATTACACACTCTACGCAATCTTTTTAATATTGACTATCTTAGTCATATTTTTGGACTAATCGACTTGGTGGCAACACTTGTCTATCTATTTTCATCCCACTTAAGTTGAGATTTTTCGTATCAAAATATTAAATTCATGTCGTACTGAGCTATCATCCAATATGAATGGAACTTAATACGGTAATATATAAAATTTATCATATATTGAATAGAGTACACGCTATATTATATTCATCGTTACAAAATATGAACAAGACATGTTATTAACAACAAAAGAATGATTAAATTAATAGTTGTTAGAACCTTTATAACTTTATACTAATCAATTAATAAACGTAATCTCTTGATGTGTATGTGTGTGTAAGAAATGAATATTGAACAAATATCTAAATCTCTTGTTATAGATACTTTTTTCTATCTTTACATGAAAATATCGTTGAAAAAGTATCATAATCTTGAAGTTGAAGAGGATTGAAAATAGTGTTAAGTCATTCAATTTTTTTTTTTAATTCTAAATTACTTTCGCAACTCTAAATTTTGATTCAATTGTAATATCAACCCTGCTTTTTTACACTGTTGAGAAATACTTGTCTTCCGGTTTACCTTCCGACTAAAGGAGGTTCAACTGAACGAACCATATGATAGGTCTTTTTCTTTCTTAGTGAATGGATGCAGCTTAGAACACGCAGTCGAAGAGAGGTCGAGAGTAGAACTGTAGAATTAAACTTGCTGTCTTCGTTATTAACTGTCGCTTTTGAAAAATATTACACCTCTAAGGTTTTGTAATAAGAAAGCTTAAGTTTGACTAACTTTTCTTGGCAATAAATATCCTGTTTAGTTTAGTTTACTGGCAATTGGACACCTTATTCTTATCTTTTTCTAATCATTTTAATATTGATTATCTTAATCATTAATTTATACAAATCGACATTTCGTGTTAATCATGCTGTCAATCATCTCGGGTCAATCATTAAGCCCCTGTTTGGGATCTATTTTTTAAAAAAATATTTTTCTAAAATTCATTTTTAATGACACATTTTTTCATGAGAAAAATGATATTACACGTAAATCAAATCTTTTCTTTTATTTTTTAACCACACTTTTTTCTTCAAAATTTCATTTTAATGGAACCCAAATAGAGCTACGAATTGATACAGTTTTGTATTATCAAACCTTGAATTTCCATCTAGTTCGAATATACCGAGTTTAATTTGAAAGGGATATTGCTAGGAATTGTAACAAACGTTGTTTGGCAAAAACTATATTAAAAATATATATTTGATTTGGTAAAGTTTGAAAATTCTAAAATTATTTCCCCAATTAAAATAGATTGATTACTTATTTTGATGGTAAAAGTAAATATTTAGTCCAAGCATATATATTAAGTAAATTCCGTGATCTAAAATGTGCGCACATGTTTGGTATATATTTTTTCGAAACGCCTCGCATATGGATTGTGCTTCTGATAATGAGGTTAACTCATTTTGTTGACCACATATACACGCTTAAACTTCAAAGTGCTCACATATTTGTAAAATTATGTCAAAATTAGTCCAAAGTCCAACCCATATTTATAAGGGAAAAAATAAAAAATAAGGTGTTTAAGTTTCTAAATTCAAAAATCAAGTTTACAGTTTAAAAATTCAAAAATCAGGTTTTCTTTTTATTTTTATTAAAAAAACAAGACCAAAGGTTATGGACATCTTTATTTAATAAAAATAAATTCGTGACTTATAATGTATACATATGTATAAGAAAATTCAAAAATCAGGTTTTCTTTTTATTTTTATTAAATAAAGATA
>CAIGRO010163548.1:0-13085 GCA_903798355.1 Fraxinus baroniana | reverse complement strand
CAAAAGCATTTAACAATTTTTTGAAAATAAAAGAAATGTCAATGTGAATGCAAGGAAAAGAATGTACAAATAATAATATTGTTTTAATTAAGCCCCCGTTTGGTGCACATTATTTTCAAAAGAATACATTTTTTTGGTTGATGTGATGGGGAATATGTGGTTAAAAAGAAGGAAAAGTTATTGATGTGATGGAAAATATTATTTTATTGGAGAATGTGTGATTGAAAATGCGTAGAAGAATGAGAATGAAAAAAAAGAATGTGGCCCAAACAAGGGCTTAATTATGCCTTTGTTTGTTTCAGAATAAGGATGTGTTTGAGCCACATTATTTTGGAAGAATGTATTCTAGAATGACAGATTGATGGAGAATGTGTTATTGAAAAAAAAAAAAGTTATTAATGTGATGGAAAATATTAGTTTATTGAAGAATGTGTAGTTGAAAATTAGTAGAAGAATGAGAATAGTAATTTTAATGTGTACCAAATATAGGCTAAAATTTGATTTTAATTCAAGAAACAATCAATATTAACATCTTTCACGAGTTCCACAACTTTTCAAACACACATTTCAATAACTTTTATCACGATCTACTAAAAATTTAATTTTAATCCCTATCAAACACCCTCTAAAAATTGAAAAAGTAACAGATCCTCAACCTTTGTAGCATCAATGAGTACATGACTAACCATGAATATCGTCCTCTATTATTGTTCGAAACCAGCAATCTTTCAAAAGCTACGTGCATCCAATGCAACACAATTGTAAGTAACTAAATTACCAGTGCCACTTACATCTTAGAATATTTTTGTCAATCGTGCATAATCTTGATTTAAGATAATTTTGAGGATGTCTCATGTAACAACAAAAAGGAGATAAAAGTTTTCATTTCAAGACACTACAATACTTAATTGGATATAGATCACGTGTATACAGTATATTTATATGTAAATAAAGTGTAGTCGAAGAGCTTGTAACATATTCTTTTTATAGTAACTGAGTTTGATGTGATAAAGAGTGTTATTTGGATGAGGATGACACATTCCTATTATCAAGTCCCCTTTCTTATGGTAATTCTGACCAAGAACCCCATCTGCCCAAAGTTAGAGCTTGTTTGGTAGGGATTTTTTGGATGAAGAATTGATTTTGAATAGTGATATGATGGGAAATGTGTGGTTAAAAAAGAAGAAAAAATTATTGATGTGGTGAAAAATATTATTTTATTGAAGAGTGTATGGTTGAAAATGAGAATTGATTTACTATAGAATTGAAAAATCCGTACCAAGCCCTTAATTTTATTTGCACAAGTGATTGTGATAATCCATTCTATACTTCTTATCCTTCGTGGAATTTGATCAAAAGTGATTTAGCATTGTTATAATCTTGTATGGGAGTACAGGTGGCTCAAGTGCTTAAAAGCTTTTTTCATTATAATTATGAAAATAATTAAATGAAGCAAAGATCACCTATAGAAAATTCTATAAACGTTCATAGATGACTCTGTTGTCGATGATTTTAATAGAAATAATCGTCAGTGATTCAAACAGAATTACTGACAATAATACAATATACTATCGTCTATCAATGATTATCGATAAAAATATTATCAATGATCATTGACTATGCATAGATTGTTAATCCCGACAATGCTTAGATTACAACAATCACTAATGACACGTAAAAGCTGTTGGCGTCACCATGATTGTTTCTTTAACTTATAGTTTAATAATAACTTCACATACCAAACATTTCTACATCATTGCAATCCGATATTTATGATCACACCACCACCCTGCTATCAAGGAAAACAAGGGGTTCGACACCGTTTGCCACATAAGTTACAGGGGAAGAGAATGGGCGTTGGTTGGTGGCATAGTAAAGTAAGAAAATTTTCTGCGAAGCGATGAAAACATGGAAATTGTAAAGAGCGGGAGTCATTTCTCATTATATTAGACCACCCATAAAATTTACCCAGACGATGTCTTTATCAGTATGATGCACTGAAATTTAAACGGACAAGACAAATTACAAAGAAACAATCAAATGAATGAACAAACACCATCCCCCTTTAATGTGATCATCAGCATATTTGCAACTACATAAACTGTAAATACAATGGCAACATATTCATCAACTTTGTTGGGATTCATTGGGATTTGGCGTATTTTTTGAGGTTTCCCCAGTGTTTTCTTTGGAGGTCTGCTGGGTTTCCTCAGTGTTTGCTTTGAAAATTGGCTGGGTTCCCTCAAGAGTTTGCTTTGGAAGTATGCAGGGCAGGATTCAACTTGTGATTTTTGTGGTTTCCCCAGTGCTTTCTTTAAGAGTTCGCTGGCTTTCCTCGGAGTTTGCTTTGGAAGCAAGCAGGGTTTCCTCGGTGTTTGATTTGGATGTTTGCTGGGTTTCCTCAGAGTTTGCTTCGAAAGTTTGATGGGTTTCCTCAGGTTCTGTTTTGTCATTATGAAACTTCACTACGATGCAGGTAATATTGTCTGCACTGCCACGGGTGAAAGCCGTTTCTGTCAACTTCCGCGCTGCTGCTTTGGGTTCGTCTTCTATATGTGCAAGTGAGATAGCATCCTGATAAATATGTGGACACTTATCAGCTACTATATCAATGACTATTAATACCAGAAAATATGTTTTTGTCCTTTTCAGAAACAAATTAAATAACTACGATTTAGCCCATGTTAGGCACCCATTCTTATTAAAAAAAATTTCTCTTTCTTCATTTCAACTACATTCTCCAAATAAAATAATATTACACACAAATCAAAAAAAAATTCATCACTTTTCCACAATACATTCTCCCATCAATCATTATTCCAAAATCTCTATTCCCATTAAAATGGGTGTCAAACACAAGCTTAAATTATTAATATCATTGACTATATTGTTCAGTTCCAACAGCACCAAGAAACTTAAAAAAGGACTGATATATGATGAAGGAATAATAATAGTCGTTTATATTCTGATTACCTCATTGGGCACAACATCCCAAAGTCCATCACTTGCAAGCACAAGAAGTTCGAGCTCTTGATCAATCTCTTGATCCTGAAAAATAATTTGATAAATATCTACTAGGAGAACGATCAACCAACACAACAGGCTTCTCATACCCTCACATAAAAATAGGAGCTCCCGCCATCCCAAAAATAAAAAATAATACTACTACTAATACAGTCTATGCTCTTGTATTTAATACCCCCACAAAATAATAAGAACAAATAATTAAATTAATAAACCTGGTCCAAATTAAAATTTTGGTATCCATATAATGGAAAGTTTCCAAAAACATGCATTTAGCATCACTAATTGGGAAATAGTCTCCTTGTCTTCTGCTATTGTAAGTAGAGCAAGAGACAGAAAGTATTTAGGAGATTCCTATTATTAGTCTAAATAAATACATAAACCATGGCCAAATGTTTTCATTTTTACGTCATAAGAAATTACTTCAACGTGCCTACAGAAAAGGGGATAAAAGATTTTATGCGAACTGAAGGGTAGACAAGTATCTTAAGGATTAACACACATTAGATCACATGTATAATCGTATACAAGGACCAAAATACACCAAGAAGGAAATAGTATTAATTTGTATGACAAGATTATATGAAAATTACTATTTGAAATTTCATAATTAATAGGTATAACTTTTCAATCTACCATATTAATTACAGGAGAATCGACTATATTCTTACCCCTCTCTATATTCCATGGTGGTGGTTGGGAGAAGAGGGGATTGGGGGAAAAAGAGGTTATCAAGAAACTACATCTGCCGATATTGATCAATTGAAATCATTTAAAAGTTGCATCTACTAGTCAAGCTTCATTAATAATCCTTCCTTGGAAAAAGGCTTACAAACCCCTTGAAATTTTAGCTGAAAATTTTCGTCACCATACAAGTCTTTGAAGTTTGACTTAGAGATCTTTAGAACCAAGGAAACTCATCTGGAAATACATAAAAGCAGTAAAATAGTAATAAATAAGACTACCTGAATCTCAGGTTCAGCCACAACAAACTGCTTCAGCATGCGATTTCCAAAAGCACGGGACATGGCCAAGACACCTCCAACCCTCCAAGTGCCTGATACAAAAGCAATAAATAGAAAGTCAATCAGCTACCTGGAAGCACAAAGTTTTTATCCAAGACAATTTCAAAATGTGAGTTTATAGTTCTTGCAGTACAGAAAATAACATATTCACAAAGATTTTATTTCGCTTTGCTTAACATCTACTCAGAAAATGACAAGTTGAGATGACCAGTGCCCAATATCTTGAACCAACTGTCAATGTCCAATATCTTAAACCTCTCAAACAATTTTACTAACCATTTTTCCAAACGACCCAATAATCTATTCTTCTCACAGCAATTTTTAAAAGTTTTGGAAGGAAGCACAAATTTCTTTTCTTCCTTCACTGCTTCATGGAAAATGCTTTAGGGTGGGAACAAATCTTTGATGGGTGTCAAAATGGTTCTATTTGTGAGCATTTATATATATTATTTTGGAGATTTATATCTTTTATTGTATCTAAACTTCATTTGACATACAAAGACCACGCGGTCAATCATTCTGACAACAGTTGTACATACTAAATGACGACCAACATAAAAGGATGAACCTCAATATAGAAAAAGAAAAAAGATTCACATCTGCATCGTGTGTGAATCAAAGAAAGCTTGAGCAGATACATTTTTTTATTTATTTGACAATTAACTTTTGAGAAAACACGCTTTCATCAATAATACCACCTCTTTGCATTTACTGTAAAGACAGCTCAGGAATAGTGCTCCTAAATTTGCAAAGATAGATATCTAATGAGCACAACTGTTAATGTCCAGGATGGGCCATACCTGCCCACATTACAACACCTCCAGCATTTTCAATTCTCTTCCGCTCGTCACTTCTATTTGGTTTGTGATCCTCCGAGAGTGGAATAGCTGCCAAGCACAAAAAATGCAGTGCAGTTCAGAAGTTACAATCAAAAGAACATTTGGCCTCAAAATTTTAGCAATGCAAATAATCATAACTATCAATTGAACACCGTCACATTTAATGACTTCATTAACATACATACAAGAACTAACCTGATACACATAGGGTAAGATATTACATACAAGATCTGTATGATGAGTTAAATGAAGAAATTTTTCAAAAGAAGGAGATTTTTTCAAAGGAAGTTGACTTGTTATCCAATCAGATAGATACAATCCATTAGTTCTTGGATTTGCAAACATTTAATTAAGAGAAATATTTCCCTCGTTAACGTTTAGGGTTCTTCATCATTGAATAGCTGATAGTGCTGAATCAAGTTCTCAGTTTTAAATAATTTTAACTGAAACCAGACATTATGCTGAAAAAGTCATGTTAAGCCTCGAACACTGCTGAAATAATTCGATAGTAGCCGGAAACAGAGAGACCAATTACTACATGTTAGCGTAGGTGACCAATGCCAAACTCAAGCCTTGCCAGCTTAAATAGAATATGGAGGAAAACAACTTGATTGAACAGACAAAAAGACCATGTTCAGTAAACCCATTACAGTTCCCACAGGACCAGGATGTCTAGCATCTGGATGGAAAATTTATCAGTCATTACATCTATGTACGAAAAATCACACTTTTACGATCTAACATCAATGCAAGTATTGTCATTGTTGATTTCAGTATGTATCTGCTAATTAAAATTAGTAAAACAACACACATTTGTCTCCCAAACAAAGTCCGTTGATCCCATATTCCTGCGATCTCATGGTGACTAAAAATAATTCGAACTATAATTTTCACTCAAAAAATGTTTGGAGGCTTCTTTTCTTACAGTATCTATAAGATGGTAAATGGTTAGAAGGCAAGATATAATAAGAAAGTATAGCGTCTAGAAAAGGAAAACAAAATTACAATAGAAGAAAAGTACCTTTGCCATCCTTTGATATTATAGTCCGTGAATCTCCAACATTAGCGACATATAGGTGATTGCCAACGAGAACTGCTGTTGAAGCTGTTGAACCGTCATCTAGGAAAGTATCTTTCTCAGACTCCAAAAAGTCTCTGTCGGTCTGCTGATATATTTCACCTGTAGTTTTACAAAAGTTATTGAGTTTAATTACTAATTAAAATGATAGCCTGTGTATGACCAATATGGAAAGCCAGTTGATCATTTATTGCTTAAACCATGCAAGCAAGGACAATTGTTCCGCAGCATAGAAAGCAAAGATGAGCTAGGGCGAGGTTAGTAATAGGTATGGCAACTGTGAGTGCAGGATGGACATTCCATAACCTTCTCAAGGTAACTATATAGCTCCTGATACTGTCCCCACCAGAGCAAGGCAGGTTGGTTTGTGCTATTAAAGATATTAATTATTCTGTATGAAACTGGGGCAGGATCAGGACACCTGCATGTAGTGAATCCCCAAACGAGCCCCAAAAGTAATCAGGTTTAAATTTTTATCTAGTCTGCAAAACCAGACTACTCCTTATTGTAGATGTAATGCAGTCCCCAGTAGGATCGGGAGAGGTGAAGACTGAAGATGATTCGACGGCCATCCCAGAGGAACTGGTGTATAAGAAGTGATAAATAGAAATGAGAATAAATTCATTTCAACTCACTTATTGCCAATTTGGTGTTTGTAATAAATTCTGGATGCTTCATGAGATTCTCAAAGAGATGTTTCTTCAAATACTCTGCTGCACGTGAACCACCATGACCTGTCATTACAAATCATTCATGTCAGAAAAGTAGGATTATGCTTTAATTTCTATTCATAATTAAGTTGAATGCCCATGCCAAGCATTTTTAATAGAGGAAGCAGGATATTTGATGAAGCGTTAAGCTTGAAAATGACCATCTGATCCTCCAACATAAGTAGAATAAAATCTTTCACTGTACTAGTTAATTTTGATCATTTTTTAGTGACGTCTGTTTAATGAGGTAAAACTAGATGAACGATGTTTTGTAATAGTCATAGTTACCAGGTCCATCACGCGGGTAACTGCCAGGTACGAGGTCCTAAATTGTTATAAGTGTCCAAAACTCCTATCTAAGTTCAACTCCATATGTCCACTTTCGACCTTTAAATAAACATCACCACTCACCTCCAATTATTCAATAGGGAAGGACAATCAAATTTTCAAGCTATTTAGAAGCTGAAAACTTATTTGACGCGATTTTAGAGTCTACAGTGTTAGAAAATAAAAAATTACAACCAATTTAGCTAACAAATATTAGAAACTTCTACCAAATTATTTACAGCACCAATTGAAGGTGGAATTGGATTTTCCTTTGAGATAGTAGGCAATTTATTCGCACCTTTAAGTTTTACCCAGTTCAAAACTATGACCTTTCTGTCATGCATACAGTAAATTGTACAAGAAGACACTTTAGATAGCCGGTCTTTACTTGAATTTGGCCATTAGCAGGTAACGCATTTTTAATATCCACAACTCAAGCTTCAAGGTGAAAGGTAATTAGAGAACATCTAACCGTCGAATATTCCAAAGAGACAGACTGTTTTCCCATCAACCTTCGAAGTCTTAATGTCATAAAAATCCTCCATACTAGCCCTCTTCCCTCTAAAACTGGAATATCCACAGCTCAATCTTCCATCTTCACTGCCAAATAGGAAAGAATCCAAGAGTAAGTGAGATTCCAAAGAAAGATAAGCATGTGATATACATGTTCATATCAGCAGGAAAGAAGGGAGAAAAGTCTCAATAACACTGAACTTATTTCCATTCGGCAGAACAAAAACACCATAGATTATGTCCGTATCTTCCAACTATGCATAGCATGATATAATGAGCCAGTTAACATGGCATTAACACTGTATATTATACATATTCAGCAGGAGAGGTGGAAGATGGATGTGATATGATATTCACTTCCTGATAACAGTCAGAACACTTTCTCTTTCCTCCAGAAATTCACAAAAGATATTACTCAAAGAAACGTATTGTCATAAAAAGATATGATAATTACATATATGAGAAATTAAATATTCCAGTTTCCTGGAAATTCAGATAAAATCTAATTTTAGATAATATACCCGGATGTCCTGTGTGAGTATATATCCAACAGATGTTCATTTTTGCGATTCAATGTTTAGTAGTCCCAAGACCCTTGGCAGAAAATGTGTATCTCTATTAATTTTCCGTATCTTTCTATACTATATAGGACTTCATTTTGTCCCTACCTACAGTTTGCTCTCAAGTGTCTTTCATCCTTGTTCTCTTCCTCCCAATACCGGGTAAATAGCGTGTGATGTGTCCTCTTCCAGAATATAATACAATAAAGGCATGACTAATGTTATTCCAAACAACCAGCATATGTATCAGCATGTGGGCATTCCAGAAGTATTGTCCCGTTTGATAATAAAGATTATTCAGACAAGTCCTCCCAGACCTCCCAGGAAACAAATTAAGGGACAGAAAAAGAAATAGAACCAGATTTCATCAAGGAAAAAAAAAACACTATTTGATGATCCATGTGTAATGAAGTCGTGCCAACTGATTGTTTTATAGATCATACTGAAAACGAATACCCTATTGACTGGCGCTCAAAAGCTTGCAACCAATCATATACATAATTAATGTCAACTAAACTTAGTCACCACATACAAAAATAAATACTACGATCTAAGAGTTTTGTAGGTAACACTGCTAATAATGTAATTGCAAATATCGACCATAGACGCATAACCAGATCAAAACTACTGCAATTTAATCACCTCTTCCATCCTCCACGAGCATATCCTCCATCATCATCCTTCTCAGGTAAAATATCAATAACAGGTCCTCCCTTAGCAGTTGCACCAGAAACCACCATCATCTTTCTTGCTATTTTTAATTTGCAATCCCACAAATAAGCTGAGCACTGAGGTGCATTCAAGCCTCTCCAGATATAGCTTAACTGCCTTAACTCGGTGTGTCTGGTGATATACCCTGCTCGAAGACTCCCGAATCTCCGAAATCTGTTGCATAACATCTATAGCAACTGTCTTGATCTCAATTTAAAATCTAATGAAATGCACAAAAGTGAAGAAGAAATTAGGATCAAGGTTAACCTCACTCTATGCATATGATGAGCTAAGATCCATCATTCTCAAATGCTGAGTTAACAAGAACGACAATGAATAACAAAAACAGCGTGACCAAGTGAAAAATGTCTTTAATCTACAATTATCACCAACTTCTTTTTTCTCTTGTTTAAGCATACCAAATACAATGTACAGATAAAGTTCATATCTTTTAATTCAGTATTTAAGAAAACTATACACTAGCAAATTCCTTCTTGTACACCTACATAATTGAAAACTTTTTGCCCTTGATTTTGCTAAGTATAATAATAGTAAGAAAAACTCACATCTTCAGCTTCCACAATCATTAATCCATTAAAGAAATAGACATTTTACATCATTTCGAACTTTTCTCTCTTTATTAAATTTTTTATACATGGGAAACACGAAGAGCTAGGTTCGCACCTTCATCACTTTGCCTTCATTCACAAGTTCAAAAAAGTTAAGCAACCAAACATCTGCATTATTCCATAACGCCTATTGAACTTGTCTGATTTCTTTCCATTCTCACACACTTCATAGTAAATCAAATAAAAACAATTAATAAAACAAAACATTGATCGAGCTCTTACATTCAAAGCATTTGATACATCTTGAAACACGTATCGGCCACCATTATTACATGAGTAACTTTATTTCACAATCATCCAATAGTTAGAAAAAAAAAATTTAAGAAAATTCGTATAAGTATTAGATAATCAGGTTGAAAAAAGTAAATCCGATCCAAATCCGATATTCGAATCAAGTAAACTTTCCCATTATTGGGAAAGGATAAAGGAGAAGCGGTTTTAGAATCTGGAACCCTAGAAGGAGAAATCTGGAAAAAAGTGTGAGCATGATTCATTTTTAGTTTTGTTGTGTGAAGTGGCGTAATGATAGAAAGAGAGAGAAACAGACGCCTGGCTGTTGAAAGTTTATTCACCGAAGTGAATGTGGCTACGTGGCAATCTCTTTCTACAGGTTTGGGTTTTTTATTTTTATATTTTTGGATTGAGCCCTCTTACTATGGGTGTAAACGAGTCGAGCCGCGATGCTTAGACTCGGCTCAAGTAAAAATATTTTGATTTTTTTTATTCGAAACGAGCCAAGCAACAGCTTGACCAAAAAATTTAGGCTCGAGTCGAGCGGCTCGATTTTTATTTTTTTTAAATTCGTGATAAATCTAAAAAAAATTTTAAAAAAATTAAAATTTGTACAATGTATATTTATTATAAATATAACTAAATATTAACATATAAAAAAAAGTGGCGTGCAAGATTTTTTTTTTTTTACTCACGGACCGGTCGGCTCGAGCGACTCCCCAAAAATGGGGCTCGGCCCCATCGAGCCACAAGCCAGCTCGGCTTGGGCTTTTTAACCGTCGAACTATTTTGCTATCTCTACTTTGTACAGAATCCCTAAACCCTCTTGCATGAGGTGGGTCCCATGCTGGCTTTTGAAAGTCTAGTCATCGAAGTGAGCGTGGCTACATGGCAATCTCTTTCAACAGGCTTTTTTTCTTTTTTGGATGAAGCCCTTTGTACAAACAATTATACTACTTGTACAAAGGTGGTTTACAAAAGTTTGTTGACAAAATTATGTGACGAGAATCGCGAGATTTAGGTCGTTGATTTCAAAAACTGTTCTTAAAATTATTGGTCAAGACGTTGCCAACACATATTTTATAAACCAATTTTGTAACCTAACTTTGTACAAGTAGCATGACTCTTGTACAAAACCCTTACACACTCTCACATGATGTGAGTCCCAGGCCACTACAGTTAAAATTAATTAATTATTTTTCTTTTTATTTTATTTAAATGGGAGGGCATATTCATTATTTCATAAGAATTTGTTGAGAAAATGAAAGAAAATGGATTTCCGCACTTCAAAGTTCATACGGTGGGTTTTCCATCAATTTAAAAAGGGGTTAAACAATCTATCCATACATTGGGGCATTTCGCCATAAGCCTTCAAGAAAATTAATAAAAACTAGAATTTCCCCTTTTATCTTGTTTAGCCCACGAGATACTCGTAACGAATTTAAGCAAACTCCACAAGTCTATTATTTATATGGATTTAACGTTGAGGACTGGTTTGCAAAATTGGTGCTTGATAACAATGTAAGATACTAAGATTATGGAAAGACTATTTTGCTGCTGATGTATTTAAACACCTAAAAATGGATTAATAGAAAAAAAACTCCCCTAGAAATATTTTCATTTACGATATATTCCATACTTATTGAAAATTGCAGAAAACCCCCTATTTGAAATATTATGCGAAAAAACCCTCATACCATTAAATTTCTCGTTAAAAACAGTAAAAATGCTAAACTAAAAAAGTAATAATTGCAATTTAGTATCTAAACTTTTTATTATTTTACAAATTATACCAATTTTTTTTTTCATGTACCCCAAACCTTTAAAACTTTATTTTTTACCCCACCCTACTTCATCTATTTCCCTAAAACTTTATTATTTTATTTAATCCATTCCAAAACCCTCCTAAATCACTCGCCCCAAATTCCTCTTATCTTCTTCTCATACACTTTTAAGTTAGACCATTGTCAGTTATATGACAATCACAAAAGAAATTTTAACTCCAAGATAACACTCAATCATGTTCTTACTGTTGAAAAAATCAACAGCTGAATGTGCAGCAGACGGATCTTCATATGAGAAAAATGCATCTCCTTTGTTGTTTTCACGTTCATCGGTGTATATTTTTATACTCTAGGGCTATTGGTCCCTATAGTCTCGCTTTTGCTTGATTCTTGCTACCTGGTCATTACAAAATTATGAAAGAAAAAATTAGATGTAAATATAACTGCTTAAAAAAATACTAATATTAATATAATTTATTTGATTTATCAATAACAGAAATGAAGTCCACATAGTAAACATAGTTAGAAGGCACACAAGGCAAATACAATCAAGAACACTAAAATGGAATTTATACCGCCCAGATATTAACACTAGGGAACAAATTGGCCTTTGAATAGAAGTGAACGACATAATAAAGTTGAGAATGAGAAGAAGAAATGCGGAATTTGGGGTGAGGTATTTAAAAGGGTTTTGGAAAGGATTAAATAAAATATTAAAATTTTGGAGAAGAAGATTAGGCGGGGTGGGGTGAAAAATAAAGTTTTAAAGGTTTAGAATTGTTTGGCGGTACATAAAATAAATTGGGTATTTTGTAAAATAATAAAAAGTTTGGATATTAAAATTAAAATTATTATTTTTAAATTTTGGCATTTTTATTGTTTTTAATGGCATAATTAACGGTATGGAGTTTTTTCGTACAAAATGTTTCAATTGGGGGATTTTCTGATATTAATCTTTCTAAAAATTGTTCGAAAAATTTACTATTAAAATTATATTAATTTATTATTTTTATAAACACTGCTAGTCTAGTAAGTCGTGACCATTTGATGTCAAAAATTTATAAAAAGTTAAAAGATGAGATTTTTTATGAAGATTATTTCAATATTGACAGTAGAAAATACAAATTTATATGGTAAATTAAATATTATTTGTGAATGATCAATGTACCCCCTGCAATTCTAATTATAACTTACAAATATGAGATCTTAGTTCTCATGAAAATATAAACGCGAGTTTTAAATATCTTTATTATCTTATCTAATTCTTGTTTTCTCTAAATTTGATAGTACGTTGTTAGCATAGCACGAAATTGTAGTCTTTTCTTTTCCTAAAGAAGGAAAAAGGCTCAAAACAACATATGTATAGTGAAAGATTAGATGATAAATTAGATGTAATAACCATAGAGGAAGGCTCTCTTGGGGCCAGGAGTATAAGAAGTGTTCGAACCTTGGTCAACTTGGGCATAACTCGCAGTTTACCTCCGCCAGTTATTGAGGGGTCGGTGGTTGGTGGTCCAGAAAATTAGTTTGGCTAAATTGGGATACCTGGGTACAAAAAAAAATAAAAAAAAAATCCACATGATCCCAATGGAAACACAACTTTCCATTTTCAAACACTAGCATGTTCAGAAACAGAAAATCTAGTTTTAAAAAG
>CAIGRO010163511.1:0-14653 GCA_903798355.1 Fraxinus baroniana | reverse complement strand
GATTATAGTGGATTGTTCTCCTTTGCCCGTGGTTTTTTTTCCCGAATTGGGTTTCCACGTAAATTCTTGTGTTCTTGTTTTCTTCTGTATTTCTTCATTATTTGCCATATCTTGCGATCAGTTTCACAACAGAGTGCATTACCCTATTTCGTTTAATTGTTTCCAAATGCTTCAGGGAGCCTCTTGTAACAAATATCATGTGGAGGAACTTGCTTATACAGGTCTGTTAGATTATTATTTGTTGAATTTGGCTGTTTAATTTTGTTATTTAAAGAAATTTGTTTAATATTACTATATAATCTTCTATCCTGCAGGCTATATATCAAGTTACTGTCCTCCTTATTTTTAACTTCTCTGGCAAGATCGTTCTCAACTTGAAGAATGAGCCGCCAGAGCATGCTAACATGGTGAAGAATACCGTGATATTTAATGGATTTGTTCTTTGTCAAGTAAGTACATTCTAATTTGTGTTTGACTAAGCTTAAACAAAGTTAGTTTTTATTAAATTCATGTCTTCAACATGTTTAGATAACTTACTTTTTTTTCTTACTGTCAAAATAAGTAAGTTTTTTCCAAATCGACCAATATCTATTTATTTTGCAACTTATTCTATACAAGTAAACTTCTGAGCTTAGCAAAACATAATATGTTTTATTATATTACAAGAGAAAATAGTACCCCACAATTCTGTGGGAGGCCATATTTACAACCAAGTTCATTCTTTCCACTTGGCAATTTACAGATATTCAATGAGTTCAATGCTCGGAAACCAGAGGAGATGAATGTCTTTGAAGGGGTGACCAAAAATCACTTCTTCGTAGGCATAGTGGGAACTACATTTATACTTCAGGTGAGATGCCATACATTTATAATTTCTCGGTTTTGGATTTTTATACTAATAGTTCATCATTAACAAGCTCCTGATCTGTAATAGATAATCATCATCGAGTTCCTTGGAAAGTTCGCCACAACAGTTAAGCTGAGTTTGAATCTATGGCTAGTTTGCCTAGCCATTGGCATTTTCAGGTTCGGATATTTTTCTTTAACATTAGTAATTATTGTTTGAAAATCTTTATTCTGTTCAGAATATTGGGAGGATTGTGTGAATGATAAAGGATGAAATATGCAAAACTTCCATAGTCCACTTTTACAGGCAGCCATTAACTGTATAATACTTCGTGAATGTTTATTTGATTTTTCTCTATTTGTGAAGAACACAAATAATTCATCAAACAATCAAAGTGAAAAAATAGTTTAAAGGTTTTTTTTAAGTGACTGGATAATTCCATTTTTCGATCTTGAAAGAGTCTCCTCCACCGATGTGATGAAATACAGTGCAAGCGTGCCTTGATTTTGTGTAAATTGAAAAGGAGTGAAAGAGAAATTATTCAAATGAATACAAAATTATGGTGTACACAATTAATGGACCGTCTCCAATGACCCAAAATCGATTAATGA
The DNA here is from genome assembly GCA_903798355.1 of Fraxinus baroniana. Lineage (NCBI taxonomy): Eukaryota > Viridiplantae > Streptophyta > Magnoliopsida > Lamiales > Oleaceae > Fraxinus > Fraxinus baroniana. Next base: position 13,195 of record CAIGRO010163511.1, on the reverse strand, counting down.
GTTGTTTCCAACGAATACAAATTTAGGGTTTCTACTAATTAATATATATATATATATAAAAAGTCAAATTTGGTTTAAGTTCTGGCCCGGACTAGAACCATAACCAAATAGTCTTGGTTTGAAGAACCAAAACCATTAATTTCTTTTGTAGAACCGAACNGAGTTGTTTCCAACGAATACAAATTTAGGGTTTCTACTAATTAATATATATATATATATAAAAAGTCAAATTTGGTTTAAGTTCTGGCCCGGACTAGAACCATAACCAAATAGTCTTGGTTTGAAGAACCAAAACCATTAATTTCTTTTGTAGAACCGAACTCAATCATTCGATATGGTTCGGTTCTGGTTTGATTTGATTTGGTCCGGACATTTTGTCCACCCCTAAATGCAGTGATTAGTTACTGAACTTCTGGTAGTTTTCAAGTAAAACCAAACTTATTAAAGATTTTTACTAATAGTAATACTCTAATATGCAGACAACATCCATAGAAGTTTAGGTCTCATATGCATGAACCATGAACTTTATAAATCTTCAATCTCGTTTTTTACTCGATTTGATGGCAATTATCTTAGGATTTGTGGTAATTTTCTCTTGTTTCGTGCAGTTGGCCCCTTGCTGTTGTTGGAAAACTGATTCCAGTTCCACAGACACCTCTTCTCTAGCCAAGGTGTTCATTAAGCCGTACCAGAGATGTGTTGCAGCTCGTCGTAATTCTAGTTAATACATATTATCCAATGTTCCCATATATAAAGAAGCCTGTCCAATTTCTTGAAGATCAAATTCTTCTATGGAAATGTAAATGTCACTTCTCATTTGGCTCTTTGAATCTATGCCTGAATATATATGATAATATATCAACTTATCAAAGTGGGATTAGAAGCAAAAATAGGTGATTATTCATGTACAGGACATGTATATGGAAAAAATTAATTGTATTACTGATGTTTATTGCCTTAAACTGGGTTTGCTTTCACTTTTTTTTTTTTTTTTTTTGGACATACTTTATTGTATTTTCATTCAATAAAAAGAGTGGTAAATAATGGATATCTGATTAAAATATAGTTCCTTTTCCCCCTCCTGTAAGAGAAAAAGGCCAAATTTTAACAGTATTGAGAGCAGGCATTGACAAACTGCATTATTGTGCTTGAAAAAGAAGGGATGATAATGCAGGAACCCCTATTATGATGAGTTGCAGAAGAAGCTTACAAGTTATTCTCTGCATCAAATGACAATTGGCAACAAGTTTCCTCAAACCCACCTGCCATGCGCCGGGGGGGGGGGGGGGGGGGTGGTTGCAAAATGCATCAAGAGATGCTGTCTTCTCTCATCTCTATTTTCTATAGGAATGATTAAACATGAAAAAAGGGAGATTCAAGATCAGCATGGACAAACAGAAACAATATTACTTCAGTCAAGCATCCATTTGATTTTTATTCAATTTTTTTTCCCTTTTAGTAAAAACGAAAATGAAGTAATGTGAGGAGATATAATCACTTTTCTCAAAAGCGATAGCTGATAGAAGAGACGCAATTAAGCTTTATACTACTTAGGATTAGGTCCGAGAATCTACTCCAACTACTATTTATTTTGGGGCTAACCTTCTCACGCAACAGGCAAGTGATGTATTACATCATTTTCACTGCCTTGAAGAATCGAATTTTTGATACAAGCTCATGTAGAAAGATAAAATCACTTTTCTTAAAATAGATCCAAACAAACATTATATCACTAAAGATCAAGCTTGAGAATCCACCCAAACACTGTTCAATCGAGGGGCCAAAACCATTATGCATTCGGCCACCCCTTTTTCAGTGACATGGAGCATTATGATGAATGGGGAAGAACAAGAGCAAGACAAAATTATGTCCCCATTTAGTAAGCTAAAATTCAGATTTTTAGTAAGAATAAAAATTGATGAAATATCTAGTTGAAAAATTGTAGATCCCACGAGATGTGTGATTAAACATGTCGTGTTTTTATTTCACAAAAATGTGTGTTATCTGATTAATAGTTTTTCCTTCAAGCAAATTATTCATAGCGGAGCAATTGACAGCTGTGGATGCCAAAACTACAAAACTTGGATGTAAAATTTGTTACAAGGAATAGGGAGTACAATGATTTTACAATGCATTCCACAAACATTTGACTGTCACGCCTTAAAAGTCTATAATTGTACGACAAAACCCCTTAGGCAGAATCCTCTAAGAGAGGTCTCTTCTTAAATAAAATGCAATACAATTCCAAAACCAATCTGTTTCACTACTTATAAATTAACCCAGAAAAATTTGATCCAGGAGAAATGACCGTTTATGAAAGTGCTGTAAATCTGTGGAGTGTATGCCAACACAGTTCCACGAGAACTAGCAGAAACACGAATAGGCAAAATGATTCTTTTTTGAGACATAATGAGATGTGAAATCTCCAGAAGATGCGGTAGAACCAGGAATGCTTGCTGGAACAAGTATCTGCGTCTTACCAGAAGCAATTCTCTTCCCAGCAACATTGGCATAAAACAGGCCAGATATGGCCGGTACAAAAACATAGCTTTCAGAACAAATGTAGAAGTCGATAACCTTCTCATATTCAGTAGTTTCTGAGCCAAGGAATTTATCCTTTTTATCCATCGGCATTATACTTTCCTGCAATGTAAAAAGGAAAACTAAATATTAGAGCATCTCCAATGGAATTGTGGATTACTTAAAAAATTGCGCCACATAAGCAAAAATGACACTGTTTAAAAAAAATTCTCTCCAGTGCAAACTGATAGGGACTCTGTCAAGCTAACATGACACGGAAAAAATAGAAAATGTCTAGAGCTCTATAGATTCAAAAGCTCTGATTGACAGAGTGACTTGGCAAACTCAGTATTTTCTTTCCAGATTTATATTTCCTATCCTTTAGTCATTTTGTTTTTATTTTAAGAAAATAGAAAACACGTAGATAGCAATCCATAGAATGCACCGAGACTAATTCTGAACTTGACTGTCCATCTATAAGACATTAGTGCCACTTAGACCAGAAGTCTTTCAACTTTTGTACCACCTAGATAGCAATACATGGAATCCATTTGAGATGCTCCTAATAATGCTTCCTGGTGTTCAAAAAGCTTGTTAGAGATATATTTCGAGGAGAAATAACAGAACAAGATTTCACCTTTGTATAAGTTTTCGGGAAGAACTCCTTTAGATTGTCGAGGCTGCTGTCCCATCTTGATTCAGTCACGTATACTGTTGTGTCCTTGTCATACCCAATCTTCCTCAAAAATTGAGCGATGTCATGAGGACCATAACAGCTTTTTGATCCACTATTTTTATGGCAACCCTTTTTCTCTAAGATATCGAGCCTAAGGTCAACTGCTACGAACTGTCCATTTGACTTCCGACTTAAGGTCCTCAGGCGATTCACCAATGAGTCAACAACTTCACGAACTTCTGTCTGTGGCTCAAGGGTTCCAAACATTGCCAAACATCCAATAGAGTCGGACTTACTTTTTTCTTCTTTCTTTTTCATGTTTACTGAAGGGAAGTAAGTTGCTAGCCTTATGTTTCCCTTGCTTCTGAAGACGGGTTCAATATTCTCTGCAATGTACTCATCACTAACCCGATTGGGGACCTTTACAACTGCAAGATTACGTGCTGATAATTTAGCAGGCTGAGATTTAACAACTTTCACTACACCTTCAAGGCTTGATATGAACTTTTCAACATCATATACATCTTCAAAGTTCCTGAAAGTTAAAAAAATACTACATCAGGGTAGTGATTATCCCCCAGTATCACTAATGCAAAGGAAGATTATACAATAGGTTGATATGGCAAACACATAAAACTTATAGCACACCTATGTAACAATAGGTTCTCACTTCTCTCAGTGGATTTAGTCTTCTGGAGAGTGAAAAAATTGACTAAATGCTCAGACTTACATGATTCTCCAAACGGGAGGAGCATATGCATTTCACTTTTCACATAGGAAATTTGTTACTTCTATTCAACTAACTCTTTTTAGAGATAGATATAGAGAATCATCCATGGATGTAATACATTGGAATAATACATGAGGCGATGAGACTAAATTACATTTTCCTCTCCTTTTTTCCCGAAGGATATGCGTATTACATCATCAAAAAAATTCATCACATTTGCCATGTACTATAACTAAATACATAGCCGCATCACTGAAAAATAGACCACCAAAAAAGTACCTCTTGTCACCAGGTTTGCTTCCCCTAATGTCTGGGAGTACAAGAATCGCACGTAGATATCTTGCCACCACCACTGCATCAGAAATCTGAACAAAACAATTACAAGGGAAATGGTGAAATGCAAGAGATGAAAAAAATTCAAGCAGTCTGAATAATATATTTCCCGAGCTTAATCCCCCTCCCTTGGAAGAAAAAATTGATAAATAGTAATATAAATTCCTGCAAGGGCCAAGGATGGAGTTGTCAAGAATCAATATTACATACAAACTCACACGGTTAAAGCTGTTACTACATTTGGTAAGGAAATCTTTCGCTGAATATGTTCATCAAGAAAGTCTACTAATATATATTTTAAAACTGCGTATAAATAAAAGGCAGGATGGAAACTCAAAATACCTGTGAGACGTGATACTCAGGGCCATTAGTTAACGAGAAGGTGACATACCCTTGTGGTTCATCTGACTCCTCTGTCATCAAAACACAAAATAAGACAAACATAGAAGAAAAATCCAAAAAACATAACCGTTAAAATATTTCAGATACAATAGAACTGATTTCTCAAGAACTTCATGTTACTCACCCAAAACTGGCTTATCCCAACATGGCTTTAGAGCTAAGCCTTCGTCCTTCCAAAGCCCTTCAGCCTGTTTTCTACCACTAGCATGGCCATGCTCCAAAGCCTTGGTGGTCTCGTGAACAGCTGTCTGTATCGAGAGAAAAGCCAACAAGAAAATGAAAATAAGAAAAAGAAATGCTGATGCAGACATCATCGAGACCTAATTTTATTGTTATTGGACTTTATCAGTCGAGATTTGATTTCATTGTTATTGAGTTTTATCATCTATGTTTTCTATTTTTATTGTTATTGGGCTTATAGTAGTGAATTGGCCCAAACTCGTTACTAGCTAGGTTTTCGCTATTTATATGATTTTCATATTGTAATTTAGACAGTTGATGAATTAAAGAGTGGCTTGCAGCTCGTTTTCTCCCTTCTTCCTCCCCGTCCCCTCTTCTTCTTGCTTCTTCTTCTTCTTCTTGCTTTCCTTCTAACTTCTTGGCTTTAATTCTAATTCATCCTGCATCAAATTTGGTATCAGAGCTAAACCTGGTTTCATCATCAATTTACATCACCCTAGTTTCCATTGTCAATTCACATTGTCGGCAACCATACCAAACGACAATAGCCTAACTCAAATCCATCCCCAAACTGCAAACCCGTACCTGCTGCACCTCCAACCTAAACAACACCATTGAATCACAGCCCCTCACTGCACACAGTCGACACCCACACAATCACCACCCTCCAGTAATCCACTACCCGCCATCTCCGAAAACACCAAAACCAAAATACTGAGTCAACCGCCGCCTCACGCAAAAGGAAAAAAAAAAACCGACAAGTCGTAACTCCAAATACAAGGGTGACCAGAAATCGAACCACCACAAAAAACCAACACCTCCGGCCGACAAATTACCAGACGAAGCCACCAACTATAACCACCACCTCGCGTCACTACCAAATTGAAACAACCGCACAAACCACAAAATCCACTTTAACCCAAACCACTCGCTGCAACACCTTCCACCACCATAATCACCTAATTCCACCGCCAGAGTCTCCGGCTCGACATTGTCTAAAAAAAAAAAAGAAAAGGACATCGCAGAGGAGCAGTCGATGACTAGAAGAAGGAATCGGCTCGGGTTCCATATATTTGGGCCCAATTGTGGCCTCTTTTGTTTTTTTAAATTTATGAATGTGGTTTACTTTCTTGATACGTGTGGGCTCGATTGTGTGACAAATTTTGTAATTTCCTTTCAGTTTTGGGCTCGATTTTGGGCCATATTTTTGTAATTTACTTTTAGTAGAAAAAAGAAGTGTGAAAAAAAAGCCCAAAAAGAGAGAAAAAAAAAAGGCGCAAAAAAAAAGTATTTTCTAACATATTTTTGTATGTATCTCTTTAATATATTGGTTGACTCAGTTATTTCAGCAAACAAACGGGGAGCTACTGTTTCCTTACCTTTGGAGATCAATTATCTGGTGCTCAATTACTTCGACAAACAAAGGGGAAGCTACTATTCCTTTATCTTTAGTTTACGTTATTGTTTATTTTAAAATCCCATCGATTAATTTTTTTTTGCTGTTGTTATTCTAATTTTACCTAAATTTCATGCGACACCTTGACTTGTTAAATTCCCATAATTTTACCTAAGGTTCACGTGATCGAATCACTTGACTTGTTCAATTCCGATTTTACCCCTTATTTTATGTGATCGAATTTTTTACTAGTATTTGACCCCTACTTTGCGATTTTACGTGTATCAGTAATATTAGCTTGTCATATTTGGATTTACATAATCCCTAATTTTAAAATTAAAAAAAAATGCTCAATTTATTATTTTCCGTTGCTTGCACTTTTTATTCATTGATCTATCTATACACTTCATTTAACTGGTAGTACATTGCATGCAGTCGCGTAGTGGTCGCCTTGTCACATCTAGTTCCCTAACCTGACCATGGACCCATCTCAACTTGATGTCATCACCCGTCAATTAGCACAATTTGTCACTAGCCAACAATAGTTACAAATTGAGATGGCCGCTACTCGTGAAGTGAATGGAAATTTAGCTGCTAGGTTGTCCACTTTTAAGCAAATCCCTCATTCGACTGATATTGATAATTTTAAAGTGTACTATAATAGACAATATCGTTGTCAACAATGTGATCAAAAGTGTATTTTCAACACGACCGTATGGATGGGGATTGGCTTTGTAAGCAAGAACGAGGTTACGACCGTCACAATACTCATTTTCTTCCACGTCATAAGGAGCGTTTCTTTAGAAATAACAGTGTAGATGCTCCTACTTTTGACGATTGCTTAGATTTTGAGGTTTTTACTCAATGGACTGCCCTTAAACAAGGGAACCGGTTAGTAACGGAGTATATTGCTCAATTTGAGAGATGAGGTCTAAACCTACGAGGTTTAAGAGATGATCTTAGGCGTGAGCTTTTCCTTCGAGGTGTCACTACTCTTGATCACGTTTACTCTTTAGCCCAAGATTTTGAATTAATTATTGGTACTCCATATAAAAAGTAAGGTGACAACCATACACCAATCTCCTCAGTGCCGCTTCCTCTTAAGTCTTAGTCTATTAGGAGACCTTCCTCGTCTAATGTTCCTCCTGTGTTCGAAAATAATGGTACAATTTCTGATGTTTCAATTAATTCTTTTCACTTGCAGTGCTTCAATTGTAAGGACTTTGGCCACATCTCTTCCAAATGTCATAGCCGAACCTTAGCCATTGAAGAACGAAAGGATATAATAGATGAGCGGTTAGAAGATCAAGTTTATGAACATAAACTTGAAGAATTTGATGACTTGGACGATAGTGAGAACACCTCCTTAGGTAGTATTTAGACTTTTCCTATGAATCAAGATATTGTACCCCTTATCCTCGATACCTCTCAGTCAAGTTTTGTGTGTTGTACCCTTATCCAACCCAAATGTGCTATTGTTTTGCGCAATCATGCTCTTTTTAAGAAAAATCTTGGGAATTGGGAGTTGATCGTCCCAACAGTTCAAATTATATATAAAAATTTTGTAAATCGGTCAATAAGTATGAGTCCCTTTAAATTTATTCATGGTCATGAGCCTAAGAATCTTTAAGATCTTATTCCCATGTCCCCACTGCTAGTGTGTCAATGTCAGCTTATGCATTTGTACATTATCTCCATGATTTGCATATTGAGATCAATAAACAGCTTGAAGCAAGTAATGCATCATTTGAACTTTAAGATGGTTTTCTTAAACGACATTTTGAACTTAATAATGGGGATTATGTTTTGTTGCAAGCTCGTAGTGCTGATCCTTCTAAAACTGTAAAGCATGTTGTCCAAATGCACATGTCATCGATCTTTTATCACAATTTGGCTAACACCCTACTTTATCTACTGAGGATTTCATTACTTACAAATACCTTCTCAATTCCTTTGATGATCCTCTTCTACTTAGCTCTGAGGAACCTCAACATGTCCATGTTAATATGTTTACTTCAATACCATTTGTTACAGCACACAAAGATATAATTGATGTTATTTTAGATGAACAAAGTATGTTGACCAATAATGGAGAAATTTGGTGCTTCTATGCTCGTTGGGTAGTTCCATCTGATGCAGACCATCCATGAAGTCCTACAGGGAAGCTACAACAAATTTGGATCAAACTGTTGGAGTTTCGATATTTGGTTCTATGAAGAATCGTCCCCCATGGTAGAAGTTTATTCATTTGACAGGGTCGAATTTTTCTCCCACACCGGGAGAGTTGATGCAGATATCATCGAGACTTAATTTTATTGATTATTGTTATTGGGCTTTATCAGTCGAGACTTAATTTTATTGTTATTGAGTTTTATCATTTATGTTTTCTATTTTTATTGTTATTGGACTTGTAGTAGTGGGTTGGCTCAAACCAGTTACTAGCTAGGTTTTCGCTATTTACATGATTTTCATATTGTAATTTAGACAGTTGATGAATATGATGAATTAAAGAGTGGTTTGCAGCCCGTTTTCTCTCTTCTTCCTCCCTGTGCCCTCTTCTTCTCGCTTCTTCTTCTTCTTCTTCTTCTTCTTCTTGCTTTCCTTCTAACTTCTTGGTTTTAATTCTAATTCACCCTAAATTCTAATTCATCCTGCATCAAATGCACTTAATTCAACAATGATAGACAAAGCACATTGATAAAATTGCAGTTTATAGATCTCTTCATCCCTCTTTGTCAGTGTGTCGAATTAAATATAAGTATATAACCACTCTTATATTTGTCCTGAATCATGGAACAAAGGAACAAAATTTATAAAATCGAGAATGCTAAAAGAATGCAGATATGTAAAGTTGCTGCTGCAAGCTACCAAAAACAGAAGGCCAGCAATTTAGAGCACTACAGTTATGCATACATCATCAGATACACAAACTATAAGACATGATGTCAATGGACAATAACGGACATTAAGTTCAGAAAAATTAATGCAGTCGTCTGAAGCCATATCGCACAATAGAAAAGACAAATGAGTGAAGAACATTCACAGATATTCACGTTGAAAAAATCGATACAGATGTTCGAAGTGAGATTGTGCAAGAGACGATATCAGTGTGAAATCAAAGTCAAATAAAATCAATCCAAGCTTCACAATCTGTACATTATCATGAGCTAATCTACATAAACTAAAAGACAATTCGGGGAAATTAATGTAGTTCTTTGAAGTCAAAATCGAGAAAGAAAGGCGAAATAAATGTTGAATCGAAGTCAATGCAAATCAAACCAAGCTTCACAAAGTTGCATATTATCATGAATTAGCCCACAAATTCAGATCAAATAAACCAAAATCAAACCAAACAGTAATTTCAGTACCAATTCTCCCAATCTAGCTCTTATTCCCTCATGATCAAGCTCGGTAATCCACCCCAAGCGCTATAAAGCATAAGAATCAATACAGTAAAAGCAAGACAGTAGTACCTGAACAGAATCAAAGTGGTCCCGCTTGATCATATTCCCCAGCATTACAAACATTGTAACAGTAAGCACTCCTGCCAACACCTGTCTCGGATCCATACCCATTTCTTCAGATCCAATTCTTACTCCAATCTGTGTCTGTATGTACGTATTTGTAGCAGTAAAACTTCTTCACTACTACACCCTCTTTCTCTCTCTAACTGTAATAATAACAATAATGACAACAAACAAATGGAAAATCAAATCATATCCACAGAATGAGACTAGAGAGAGTGTGTGTAGAACAAGGTTCAAGTATAGTGAGAGAAAGTAAAACCCCCAACGGCCCAACCCCCAGCTTTATGAATTGGCGCTTATTGTTTAACCATCTATCTTTTTCTTGGAACAATCCAAATAGATGGGTAATGATATATATTATGCACACACAGATACATACAAATACGTACAGCTAATTGCTACTCATGTGCAAAGAGTATATGAACTGGTGAATAAACAGTCACTGTAGAGAGATAAGTGGTTGTCTATATAGAGAGATGTGTATGTATAGGTAAATACGTACTGATTAGCACCGACAATTTCCCGAAAACGATGGAGCGCCTAAACTTCAGCACTTCTTTCACTTTTTCTTTTTTTTTTTTTTTTTTTTTTTAATTCCTTCCTTCCTTAAGTAAAATGCTAGTTAGCGCGTCACAACTCTAGTGTAAGTGACATTAATAAATCATTTAATTTCACCTTTTATTTAACGTATTATTTAGAGCCACGTGGAATTGTAACCCCAAGTAGGGCTACATAACATTATTCTTTTTTTTCTTTTTCTTCCATCTTAGTTCGTATAATAGTTTTAAGGATATAAATGTTCAAAGTCTATGCATGTTTGGTGATTAATGTGTTATGCATTATTACTGGTGTTAAACATCAATGTAGATGATAATTATAGCATATATTTGGTAGAGATTAAAATCAGAATTATATTAGATTTTGATAAAAATTGATGAAATGTGTGGTTGAAAAGTTGTGGGTCATTAGTTTCATTTCATTTGTTGACTTTGACTTAAAATTTTAATTGAATTTTAATTCAAACCGAACATTGACCACATAACATTAAATGATTGGTTCATTTGAATGTAAAATCACGTGATTCATTTAAATTTAACGATAACGAAACATATGAACTGTAGTTATTTAAATAAGTGATTTAGCGCTATTAGTATTAGATAGTATCATTCCATCTTAAATGTGATGCATGTTTTACTTTTAGCCCCTGTTTGTTCCACATTATTTTTTTCATTCTCATTCTTCTACTCATTTTCAACCACACATTCTTTAATAAAATAATATTTTTCATCACATCAATAACTTTTCTTTTTTTTCAACCACTTATTTTTTTCATTCTCATTCTTCTACTCATTTTCAACCACACATTCTTCAATAAAATAATATTTTCTATCACATCAATAACTTTTCCTTCTTTTTCAACCACATATTTCTCATCACATCACATCAAAAGAATGCATTTTTTCATTTTAATGTGCACCAAACACACTCTTAAAATGATTCATCATCTTTGAATGACGTATGATCTGACGTTTAAAACTAGTGATGCTAATATTACTCAGTAAGAAATGAGTATTGATTGTGAGTCATGAATAATAAAATGTTCGATGTATATCAAGGACACATTTTTTCTATCAATGGGGTTGACAAATAATCATGGTCCATAATTTAAGCATACTATCTAGAATCTAGATTTGACTTTAAAAGGATTTGATAGATCTGAATCATTAAAACAACTTAAATTAATGGTTATGATTAATTGTTAATTTATTTTTAATTAAATTCGCTGGTAGGAGATTTATGTCATATTGTATGTAAAGAATAATAAAATTTCTATACTTTATGTTGTATTTTAATAAATAATTTTTCACCATTGCCAGAGTAGTTATGGATAGTCTATCACTATTTGTACAAGAGAATTTCCCATGGCCCATGCCAGGGAGGCAAAGTGTCTATCACTACCCACAGTCATTGAAAATTAACGACAACCTAAGAGCTTGTTTGGTATAGCTTAATATTTACCTTTCTGAATTAAGGCCCCGTTCGATAGGGATTAAAATCCAATTAAAATTGAAAATATAGTCGTTATTGGGTCCCGATCGTCTAATAAAAGTCAACAATAACGACTAATTTTTCAATTTTAATCCAACTTTAATCTCTACCGAACTTACACTCCCTAAATATTCATCGATTTGTTTCTAGCATCATTTTTTTTTAACTCTTTGTAATTCTACTCATTTTCATATTTGTTTTATTTTTAAAATAGATAGCAAAAATGAAAAAATAATTGACAAGTCATCATGTCAACTTCGTAAATGTTTTCAGAAGTTTTTGAGTACTATCAATATTATGTAGAAATTCTCAATAAAATATATAATAGGACATGAAATCAGCAATTTAGATGTTAAAACCGCAAGTGACTTTCACGTGACTCAAAGTTAAAGGGCAAAATTATTAAATCACTTAACATTTATCTCCAGTTTAACTCAAAATCATGTGCAATTTTAATGTTCATATTGCCTATTTTCATCACGCGGAATCCAAATACAAATACTCTAAAAGATCGAGGCCTCAAAACCTCAATTTTATAAGTTAAAAACCATAACGTGTGAAACGTTTGAGGAGTTCAGCCATAATTTGCCTTAAAATTTACTTTCAAACGAAAAATTACCTTCCAATTAATTATTTCATTTTTTAAAAAGTTGGTGTGGAGCCCATTTAGAGTAAGAGTGGTCAGTGATCAGAGTCATACATGTGGATGGTTGGAACTTGTGGCATATGACTTCAGCTTTTCAAATTATTAAATATCGAAATCTCGCACGTGATACTCACGTGGTGCGTTGAATAATTCTTAAAATCAGATTCCCTTTAACGGCATATTAGCCCTCGTTTGGTGCACATTATTTTCTAAAAAATACATTTTTTTGATTGATGTGATGAAAAATATGTGGTTGAAAAAGAGGAAAAAGTTATTAATGTGATAAAAAATATTATTTTATTGGAGAATGTATGGTTAAAAATGAGTAGAAGAATGAGAATGAAAAAAAGAATGTGGCCCAAACAGGAGCTTACCTATTTTCATAAACGAATTTCCAAAAACAAGTTTTTACAAAGAAAACGAAAAACGCCAAAAAAGTCGTTTTCCAAACAAGGGCTTAATTTGCAAATCTGAAATTATTCCACTAGTGAAAATTTCATATTCGGTCCCTAACCGTTTAAAAAAGTTGGAACAATTGTCACAAACTATTTTTTTCATTGTCATTCTCCGACTTTCCATAAATTAGCAGAGTTAAATTCTCAATGAAGGTTGTTGTCAATTTTTTTCCGGTAACTAAGGCCTACACAGGTTAAAATTTCAAGCCTTTTAAACCTTACATTTAATATAAAAAAAGCTTATAATTTATTAAATAACTATTTTTTTTAAAAAAAAAGGA
>CAIGRO010163509.1:0-18171 GCA_903798355.1 Fraxinus baroniana | reverse complement strand
CTATTTACCGTGACAGTTAGGGCTGTACAAAAAAAAAAAAAATATGGCCAAATCGCAAATCGAAACAAAGTCGTTGATTTGGATTCACGTGCACCGTGATTTTTTTTCTCTCAAATCAAGTCAAATCAAACCGTTTCAAAATAGTTTGATTTAGATTTCAAATTTTTAAAACTGAAACAAATCAAACCAAATCGTACTTTTTTAATTAAAAAATATTTTTATTAAATTATAATTTCCCATATATAAATGTTATTAAAGTATAGTTTTTAGAATTTAAAATATAATTTCTTGGAGGGTACAAATTTAATTAATCTAACTCATGCATAACAAATAAGTCAGTAAGTCATTGTCATTAGTATTTAGTTGAGCATTCGTTAAAAAAAATAAAAAAAAATAGGCCCATAATTGCAAAATTCATTAAACGTGAAATTGTGAATGTTGCCCAACCATATATGAAATTACGTCTTTGTAAAAACATAAGAAAGCCAAAGTTACCAAGTCTTAGCTCCCTTCCTCTATTCTGAAGCGTCGACATACGCCATGCAGTACCAACTTGACGCTTATGACCTGTTATCGTCGACGCCGTTTATTCACGATTGCCTACCGTCACTGACTGTGACTCTGAATGTGAGCCTCTCTTCATTTTCCTTGTTTGTCGGAAAAAAGTCATAATTTGTTTATACAATAGAAATTAAAAATCGAGATCAAAACCCTTTATTTTCTCTCTTTAGAAATGTAAAAGAAAACTCAGAACTGATTTGAGTAGCGAATTTTGAATTAATTTCTCTTTATGTTTTCTCATTTTTCCCTTAATTTTGAATGAATAGTGGTATTATTTAGTATTTTAATTTGGATAAAGATAGTGAATAAAATGTAAACTTGATCATTTGGTTTTGTGTGTGTACTCTAGTTTCTTAAAGTCTGGTTTTAACTCATTTGTGATGTAGAAATTGTAAAAATGTTGTTAAAAAGAGTTGAATAGACACTCCACACGACTCCACTTTATTTGGGGCTCGTTTACACTTTAAAAAAAATTAATTTTTTTTAATAATTTATTTTGGACTAGTTTGCACTTTTTTTTAAAAATTGGAACTATGATTGTAATTAATTTCTTATTGAGAAATTGAATGAAAATGAACAGGCATGATGATTTGATGTATAATAAATGGTAACGGTGCCAAAAAAAATATAAAAATGAAATGTATGGATTTATTTCCGCTATAATAGTAAAATGTATGAACATTATGTGCTAATTACCCTTTTAATTATTTATTTGGGGATTTATTTGTGTTTTAAAAAAAATCGGATTGTAGTTGAAATTAGTTTTTTATTTTTAATTTTTAAAAAAGAAAATGGTATGTTCGTCATTTCATAATTTTTTGTATTTAACTAGAATTTTAATAATGATAAAATATTGTCTTCAACTAAAATCTTAAAACCCTACTAATCGCAAAATGCAATCTTCAACTATTTTTTTTTTTTTTAAAGAAACACGTTATTTTAGTTATAATTCTTTCATGATTTGAAATATGGAATCTTATTTTTTATGCTTTGTTTTAAGTATTAGTTAGAAGATGAAAGTACACGAGAAATTTCAAAATAAGTTTCAATACCTATCAAAATATTCTCACATTACAAAAGAAAACAAATTTAAAATTACCAACCTAAACATGCTGCCAAAATTATTAGATTATAAGCAAAAAAATAAATTAATTAACATATGATTTGAGGAAGGAGTGTACTTTTGAAATAATTTAATATATTTAAGAAAAGAGATTCATTAACATTTGCAACTAAACAATAAAGCTCTAACTTGGCAATATATAAAAGAAAACGGTTCTGTTTGGAATAAATCAAGGGATTCATCCGGGTGTCCATAATGGACACAATCGCACCTAGCATGCATAGCGATCAACGATTGCCGTTAACCGTTAAATAAGGCACCCGGCGACGTTTCTGCCACACATCGCGTCTAGGCGTGCCATCTCACTTTTTAGAACATTGATGTGAGGTGCATGTATCAATTTTTATTTTTTATTTTTTGGATAAGTCCAACTTTGTGATTTTAAATTAAATCAAAATCAATAATTAATTTAACCACATATTTTTTGGATGTTACTACTTTTTAATCACATTTTATTAACTTTCATCAAAATCTATCAAAAATATGATTTTAATCCCCATCAAACAGGGACTAAATATTTATATTCATTAAATAAACTGTGGATACTTTAGTGGATGAATTTTACTTGTATTTAAATAACAATGCTATTTGTATATAAGAATTCTAACCCAATAAAATCTCACGAAATTAAGTGTATGTAAATCATTATGTACATATAGCTCAATCGATATTTAAATCATTACAATAACATCATTTGAGCCATTCAAATAGTCATATTTTATTTTTAACTCCATGTTCTGATGGACTACTCTGTTAAAATAATCTACCAAGCCCGGACAAGGGCTCGGGTCACCGGTTTCTCTGCCCGACCGGCCGGGCCGGGTTTTATAACTATGCTTATATGAATGTAAAAACGGGTTAATGATGAGGGACGGTAATTTTCCTTACAAATAATCCATTCATAGATCTATTAAAAATCTCAAATGTTCCTATTTACATTCATGAATACATACGTCTTCTTCATCCCCTTTGTTTATGCAACCATGATACGTAAAATATCATTAATACACACACAGATGTAGACATTTTGAGTTATAGGCACAAAAAACTTGCAAAGAAAAAAAAATTGCATTGAAGAGAAGATTGAACTGCTAAGCGTTGAAGGAGAATTTTTTTTTTTTTATTATTATTATTATTTTTTTATTTTTATACTCTTTCATGTAGGTAATTTGCAGTTTCCGTTTTATTTAGTTAGACAAACGCATAATATTATTACACATTTTTAAAACTGAGCATTTCACCAGTGATTTTTCTCTATTTTGCCACCAATCAAACCCAAAATAATTATATATTTTAATATTTTTTTAGAGTTTTAATTTCATCGTTCCAAGACAACACCTGGGTGATAACTGAAAGTGAACAAATTAGTTTTATGAATCAATAATGTCTACCATAAAAATGGTATAAGATTAGCCATGTCTCTGACACTGTACTAACAAGGCTCAACCGAGCTGCAGTGTCAGAAAGAGTGTGACACCCTTCTTGATAGGAACCATGCTTGATGTACAGAAAATTTTGTACAGAAGTTTTACATACAACACACATGGTGGGACCCGCGCAATTAATTTTTGTTTTTTAATACATGTGGGGCCCAGCCCCATGTGAGTGGCCTGTAAAGGCCCTGTCAAAAATCTTCTAGCAAGGAAGATTAATTCTCTTGATAGAACACACACATCGGCGGAGGGAAGCATTTTTTATTTCATGCGGATCCCACGTTGATCCCACACATGTGATGTTAGGTCAATCAGGTGGGCAAATCAATTCGGACAAACTAGCTTAATTCAACAAGGCTAAACTACAAACCTCAAAACATAATAAATACAGGTAATCATAGCATCAATACAAATCACAAAATAATTTATAGAGCCTGTTTGACACCGATTAAAATTCAATTAAAATTGAAAATATAGTCGTTATTGAGTCACAATTGTCTAATAAAAGTCAACAATAACGACTAGTTTTTCAATTTTAATCTCTTCCAAACGGGCTCATAATTTGATGAAGTTCCCAAATTAAATCTCACAAAACCCAAGTAACAAAATAAATCTCCCAAATGACAAATATATTTCCAATTCCGAATTCCATATAACGAGATAAAACAACACAAACAATTAAGCAAAGCAAAACATTTCAACGGGATGCAGATATGGCCACGGGGGCAGGGAAGCTAAATTGACCTTTGGGCTTTGGTTTAGGATTTGAACTTTGAAGAATAAAGCGGTAGCGGACTGGCAACGGGAGCAGTCAGCGACTCAACAAGAATGATTACTGATGGGTTTTGCAGAGCAAACACACATTCAGCACTTAGCAGCGAAGGTTTTGCTGAAGGTTAAACCACAAGTACATAGGTTGTTGTAGGGCGGGCCCTGGCCCAAGGCCAACTAGGCCATCACCTAGGGCCTCAAATTTTTGGGGGCCTCATAAGAAAAACCGGCCCACATCCATTCACAATCTGCCCCAATGCCTAAACAAGCCCATGGGCTTTAGCTAGAGGAAGAGAAGCGTTGATTCATACTCTCCAGTTTCGCCGACCACCGCTGCCACCGGAGGATGCCAAGAAGGAAGAAAAGAGGCGATCAAAGAAAAAGAAAAAAAAGAAGGTTTGTTACTTTTCCATTTTCTTCAATAATTTGCTTATGCTACATATTTCTACTATCAACAATCTAAGTAGATGTTCCCTGTGTTTTCTATTTGGGTATTTGGAATTTCTGTGGTCAATCCATGTAAAAATAATAATTTTTTCCTAAAACTTGCTCATTTTTATTCTTCTAAGTTACATAAATTATAGGTTTCTGCTAGTTCTAAAAATATTAGTTTGCTAATTGGTATTGAATAAAGGGAAAAAGAACGAGATGGCTTCTTGAAAATAGCCCACAACTAGTCCAAATGGTTATGAAGTGAGCAGAAGGCATTTTAGGTGGGTGGACAGAGTAAGAGAGTTTTGCAATGGGATTAGACTACTTGATATTGATTTTTCCACTAGTTATTTGGTGGAACCTATCATCCTTGTCTTCTAATTTTTTACATTTTTGTGCTCTACTATCATTCTTTGCTGGCTGATGCAATTATTTTTGCAAAAGATGCTGATATTGATTAAGTTCGCAGGCAAGTCAACCATTCTGAGATTGCTCTTGAGGTTTTTTAACGTCCATATAATACCAGAAACTTCTATTTCGTTGAACCTTACATAAAAGTCGTGGGTGTAGTTGTTCAAAGTAACTTTTATAAGCCATTCTATTTCTTCTGATAATTTCAATTGTCCTTCTCTAACATTATATCATTTTCTTTGATCCTTGATGGTTTTTGTATTTATCTAGAGCTAATCATAATACTATTCGTCTTCAATTCAAGTTACTAGGAAAAATAACATGCAAAGGGGAATCTCTAGTCTACTGCTCTATATTCACTAAAAATATATGTTGCATAAAGAGCACCAATTTAGAATCTTAGTCACTTCTTTGTTACATTTTGGTTTTATTCCTCTGTTTTTTTTTTCTCTATTGAGTGCTAGTGGCACCTTTTAAATCTTGAGGTCAGTATAACTGAATGTGTTGGTGGTGCTCTATTGAGGAACTTAAAAGAGATTTTCAATTTCTGCCTTTCCTTTAGAATATATTCTTCATCCTCACTAGCCTTGGTTGTATATGATGAGCTTGTATAAAACTTTAAAATAACACTGCTAGAGTTCTTGGGGATCGACGAGTGATAAATTGAAGCTGTCAAAACATATTAAAACAACAGAAAAAGATCATTCTTCCAACCTTGGATTGACTTGCCTTTGGAATTTGGAGAAATTGTGTTAAAGACATACCTAAAATATAGTTGTAATAGGCTTCCTATTGGGATTTTGATCTTGTAAGTAGTTGAGCCGAGGAGAAAAACTGGTATAGAGATCATATCGTTGCAGTAAAAATCGATATTTAATCAAATGTTCTTTTTCAACCTCTGACTCGTGGTCTCAAATTGCTCTCGTGACACATTTTCTCAAGTATTGCTACTCTTTTTTAAAAAAAAAATCATGTTTAAAGATCTCGTATTAACTAGCGAATTATGTTTAGAGGCCTCATATTAATTAGTCGTCTATGGCCTCAAGACTTAATTGCAACCCATATGTTTTATGCATGTAAGTTGTGCGCATTTTCAAAGTACCAATGTGTCTATCTAACTCGATTGAACAATTTATAACATTAGAATGAACTTAAAAGGCATACTATGAGATTTTATTTACACTCCTTCATAATCCTACACTGCCGTACCTCCCAGCTCCACTCTCTCTCGAACCCTTACCATATTCCAGAGGTGTAAAATAGAGAGGCGAGACCAGCGAACTCGTGCAGGCTTTTAACCTCTATTCGGTTCGGCTATAAATTAAATTTTTAGTAAATTTTTAAAAAAAGTAGATGAAATTTGTGATTCAAAAATTGATAAAAATATGAGTCCCATAAAATATATAATTAAAAACAAATTTGATTTTTTTTTTTTTAAATTAGGGCCAAATAGTGATGTAACGAGACATTTAGCCGTTGTTTGATAGAGATTTTAATGTAAGTCAAAGTTGACAATTAATTCTAATAACACATTTACGTCATCTGCAACTTTTTAATCATATTTTATTAAAATATACTTAAATTCCGGTTAAAAGAGTTGCGTGATGCCTACGTGAGACTCGAGAAAGGCCAGTACAAGGTCAATTATTTAGGACTCCAAGAAATTTCCATGCAGTTTCCTGCATTCGAAAGTTAAACCTAATGAATCAACTTCTACCTAGCAATTTCACGGCAATTCCGTTGCCCCAACTTTCCAAGACTGATGATACATGCCATTCAATTTCCTCTGTCCTTTTTCCCTGCAAAACTTTTCACACAATACTCGATCCGGATCTCCCTATATATTAAGGATCAGAACTTCTCTTGAGTCACAAAAATGGAACCCATTAAAATTTCCAAGTCTTTTCGTAGTTTTTCTCCGAAGAAGCTTACATTGAGCTTACTAAAACCCAGATCAAGATCCTTAAACTCTCCCAGGACTCCGAAATTACCAATTATGACACCACGGAGAAACTCGAGCTATATCAACTCAAGAGATGAGGAATTCAAGGAAGTTTTTCGTCATTTTGACGGTGATAATGATGGAAAAATTTCTGCAAATGAACTAAGATCTTATTTTGGATCTGTAGGAGAGTATATGTCACACGAGGATGCTGAAATGGTGATCAATAATCTTGATACAGATAAGGATAATTTTCTTGATTTTCAAGATTTTATGAAACTGATGGAGAAAGAAAGTGAAGAGGAGGATTTGAAAAGGGCTTTCGAAGTATTTGAATTGGAGAAAGGATCGGGTCGGATCACGCCCAGAAGTTTGCAGAGGGTTTTGAGTCGATTAGGGGACTCGAAATCATATGATGAGTGTGTGGCCATGATTCAAGTTTATGATATGGATGGTAATGGCGAACTTGATTATCGTGAATTTCAGCAAATGATGATGGCGTGAATTTTGATTAAAGTTTTCTTAATTATATTATTAAGAAAATAATGCGGAAAAAGGTTGATTTTTCGTTAATGAATTGTATAAATGGAATAAAGCATGCAAAACCATCTGCCCTGAACTACTGCAATTTGTGGAAAGAAATTTAAGTGTTTTTTTTTTTTTAAATTAATAAGTTTCATCTACAGTTTGTAAGTTTATGAGGCGTTTATATTACATTAGCTAAACGTAATTTTTTGTGTACGAGTGATATATTGGTTTGAATAAAACTGTACGGAAATATGAAAGAAATACATGCTGAATAATATATTGCTTATCATTTTCGATTGGTTCAATTTAGCGTATCAAATAGAAAATAAATAATAAAACACTGATCAAGGTCCATAATTTAAGGATAGCTATGTATCAACCCGATGCATCGTGGTTAGGGGTGGATATGGTCCGATTTGTTTTGGTTCAGTTGTAAAAAGAATTGAACCAAGTCACCATTTTTGGATATTTAGTAAGTGGAATGTCG
The DNA here is from genome assembly GCA_903798355.1 of Fraxinus baroniana. Classification (NCBI taxonomy): domain Eukaryota; kingdom Viridiplantae; phylum Streptophyta; class Magnoliopsida; order Lamiales; family Oleaceae; genus Fraxinus; species Fraxinus baroniana. The sequence continues at coordinate 10,483 of CAIGRO010163509.1, read as the reverse complement.
GATCCAAATTTAATTATGAAATCGATTTGGTTTAGTTTAGTTCAGTTCGATTCTATTTCATACTATAGTTAATTTTTTTTTAATATTTACTACAATACTACATTAATCCAACAAATGTCATTTTCAATTTTAACTCTTACAAAATAACGTAATCCAATTTAAAAATATACAAATAATAAATTGTCCAATAATGTTCACACTAATATATACAATTTACCAAAAAATATAAACAGTAGCACTAAAACATCAGCTACCATCATATGACATGTCTCCTTTGTTTCAATCCTTCAAACTATGGGAGTTGGACTCGGCCTTTTAGAGTTGGAGTCTTGGACACTTACAACTAATCATTTAATTGGTTAATTGACAAATTTATTTAGAAAAAATTAAAAAAATTTGAATTATTCAATATTTTTTTTTTTAAATTTAGAAAATTCGATTTTTAGTCTAAAATCGAGAACCGAACCAATCTCGTCGATTCTTGATTTTAGTACTCGTTCGGATATTTAATCTAAGAAGAACCGACCCCCTTAATTCGGTTCGATTCAAGACTTTTGTCCAATCCCAATTGTCTTCAGTACTACAAGCCATACATCTTTTGTTATCCAGCATACAAATACTTATTTCTCAATTACAACCAACACTTTTCAAGGTTTATGTCGAGAACTCCGAGATCAGAATAGTAATCCCTCCAAAAGATGGTCGTATGAGAATTACCATTCCAATAAGGTGCTTGTGAAACAAAAAACCAAAGAGTTGAAGTGTTAAGTGGGACGAGCAGCTTGGTACGAGTCGAGCAGAACAACGAAATCCTCGTACGAGCTGCTCATCGACTAGAACAAGTTGGCTAGTGTGCTGCCTTAAGGGGGTGAAAATGAAATTTTCAATTTAAAAATACACACACACAATCTACCAAATCCTCTCAAATCCTAGAGAAAACTCCTCTACTTTAGACTTCCTTGGGATAGAGCACAAATTTACATTCTTCGTCGCTGACCAACAATCTTCTCTCTCCCACCACCACTGTTACCACTTTTTCTTCTTCTTCTTCTTCTACGATCATCAAAAGCCTACCCAGAACCGTCCCACTGTTAGTGATGGCCTATTCTCCAACCACCAATCTCTCAACCTAAAAATTAAACACATTTTTAAGCAATCAAATGTTAAATTTCATTTCCAACAGGTAGAGTCGTACCTGTGTTTCGCAGGGTCTGAGACGAATTTCAGAATTTGGACTTTTAAATAGTAACAAATAATCAATTTTTTTATTTATTTATAAGAGTTTTATGGAACGAAATTTCTTAACTTAAAATCAACAATAAAATAACAAAATAAAATATTCAAATATATATATATATATATATATATTAAACGATCACTTAAATACGACTCGTCATTCAGTTTTAGAGACAAAAATATTGATCAATTTTGAATAGTCGAATTCTTCAACTACTTCTTTTTCAATAAATAACATGGTCAATCCATTCAATCTTTGCTGTGACAAAGTTGATTGGAGATAAATTTTAATTAATTTCAAGTTGAAGAGACTTATTGGAGATAAATCTTAATTAATTTCAAGTTGAAGAGACTTATTTCTGCTTATAATGGTATTTAACTTGTTTGACTTTTAACTGCTTTCTAAATATTCCATTCCACAAGTACAAAATTAAACCAATATTTTTGTTTCTATTCTAAAGCGTGGTTATAAGATATCTATGAAGATACATTTGTGGGAAAAAGTGTCCAAACGATCTATTAACAGAAAAGGAAAAAAAATAAAAATAATCGATGATTATTAATGTTTCTAACTTAGCTATAGTGAGAGAAGACTTCCTTCCATTACATATGTATGGTAAATACGCTTTGCACTCATAATGAATTCAATTTAACATAAAATAGGAAATAAACTTCTTATCTGCAAAGGGTTAAATTTTACACACTTTCTCACTTTGCACAAGGCTCACAACCTTTAGAGAAAAAAATTGTTATTGCAACAACAATAACGATATATTATCTAAGGTCAAAAATATTTTCATAATGTAACATTAAAATGGAAAAAAATTAAATCACATCACTTTTAACCATATATTGCACTCAATTACCCCCATTGAAAGCACAAATTTACATTAATTAATAGTGGATTGTAGATTGAGAAAAGAAATTCAATTCTATACACAAATCAATGATCTGATCAACATGATATTAAAAAAGTATAATTGATTTTAGAGACAAAATTATACAGTAATCAATTAAATATATAAAATCTATCAATCAATGCAATTAAAAAAATTAGGGTTAATAAATGATCAGATCAACAAAGGTGTGTAAAACGATGCATAAATATATACTGAGGGGGTGTTACACAATTTAATGAGTATTCCAAGTTCAGACACTAATTATATGATTTACGATATCATTGTTGAAGAAATCTCATCGTTTGGAGCATCCGAATAAGGTTGAACAAGTATAAATGACAATGAATTTTTAAAATATAGAAGGAAGCCAAAAAAAAAGGGGCGGGCGCGGGGGGGGGGGGGGGACAATATTTAAATTAGATATTTACTTTCACCCATTTCAAAAATACAAAAAGAAGTTCCAAATTTCAAAAAACAGGTTTTTTAAATTTCTATTTATGAAATAATAAATCATTAAATTAATTTATTATTAAATAATTAATTCTAATATAATATAATTACCCCACCCCACCCCACCCCACCTCAACCACGCCTACCGCTCTGGGAACTATTCTGACGACCTTTTCAGTCACAACTCTTCTCCGAATATATTAAGGTCACATATCGATAAGATTTGGTCACAATTCAAAATTTTTAGGTCACAATTCAAAAATTTCACAGGTCACACTTTGTTCATCAGTCGTAACTTAAAATTTTTAAAGTCACGATTTGTTCATCAGTCACAGATCAAAAATTTATACAGATCAAATTAATATTTTTTAGGTCACGCAGCATGTATTGGTCACAAATTATCTAATTCATTGGTGACATATTGATTATTGGTCACAAACATCACCACCGTCGCCGCCCAATAGCAACATCAATGTCTCAAACCAAACGCCACACCATCCCAGCACCACCATCACCACCCCAAAACCACCACCACCACACGCACGACAAAAACAACATAGAACACACAGATCAGAGCGAACACAATAGAACACCACCCCCAAAACAAGCGAAAACGCACAAAAAACCACCGTTGCCACCAACTTCAGATCCACAATTTGCAGCTCCCAATCCACCGCCAATACCACGGCACCGCACCATTTACGACAATGCACCCATGCAAACATAGCAACCACGCACCCACACACACAGAGCACCCACCATCGCCTGATCTACCACCGCCGCACCTACGCCCAACAACACCGTTCGACGAAAACCACCACAAATCTGCAACCACCGGCAAAAATCAGCTATACAACCACCACTAACATCTATAAAATCAAACTCGAAAAAAAGGGACATAATAGATCTGCGCCGCTGTGACCAACGAAGGTGGGCGCGCGACATCGCAGTGAGGGAGCGAGGACAGAGAAGTGCATTGCTTCGAGCACCGGATAGAAGACAAAAACATCCCACTTCGAGCGCCGGAGAAAGGAAAGAAACAAACCGTCGATAGGAGAAGAGAGAGAGAACAACAACGTGAGGAAAGAAGATGTCTCCGATAGATATGGCGGGGTCGCAGCGCTGCCGTCATCGCCGGAGAGGGAGAAGAGAGAAGACGGTGATTGGGATGAGAGAAGATTGAGACGGGAGGATAATGAAATTAGGTTTGATTTTGGAATTAAATTATTAATTAGGATGAAATTTAATAATTAATTAATTATTATTTAATTAGATATAAAAAAACTCGATTTTTGAAATGTTAAACTAGTAATCTGAATTGTGAAAATGGAAATCTAAACCTAGAACTAGTGTAATTTCCTCAAAAGTTTATGTAGAGCCAAACACGTACTTAGTTGGGTTAGAATTTCCACCGAGGTATACTTCTCGTCGCCTTATAAACTGTCTATTTCTTCTTCTCCCAGCAAAGGAAAAATCTTCACCACAATCCAATTTCACCTCTGCAATTATCCACAAGATGAGTCACCAAGCTGAGTCTTCTGACTCGTAAGTATTCATTCTTGATCTCACCGATGACTCGGTTAAATCGTCTACAATGAATCGCAGATAATTTATGATGTTGAAATCATCGCCGGAATTTTGACGTTTTTTGGTCTTAAACAGGAAAGGAGGGAAGAAGGATTTCTCGACGGCTATTTTGGAGAGAAAGAAGGCTGTGAATCGGCTGGTTGTTGACGAGGCCGTCAATGATGACAACTCCGTCGTCTCGCTCCACCCCGCTACAATGGAGAAGCTCCAGCTTTTCCGCGGAGACACTATTTTGATTAAGGTTTTATTTTTATTGCTGGATTTTTATTTTTTTTAGGGGGAGATATTTTAGGGTTTCTGAAAATTATTCGAAGCTATTTGTTATAAATTGTTGCTGGTTTAATATTTAGCTTATGATAGATCAGCATGGAGATATACGTACCCATTATGATTTTTGCTTAAGTCAACTTAAAATTTGGTAGGATTGAATTAACTTACTGTGGTGCTTCAGTTGTAAGATAATACAGATTGAAATATGGCTTGATAGAAAGGGTTTGTAAATTGTAAATTGTGTTTGAGAGAATCTGAATTTCTAATATTAAGACTCTTTGTCTGCATGGAGTTGGAGCCCTCGTATGCTTTATTATGTAGAGAATGACAATACTTGACCTTGCTTTGGGATTATTGCCAGCTATATACTTTGCCATTTTTCAATGAATTTAGTTTTTAATAAACCCGGTGTTATTTCTGTGAGATACAACCTGGTTACTGAGATTTTAAGATCACTTTCTGCATTTTACTTTTATGGTCATATTTACCTCCTACTTTTATTCAATCATATCTACGATGCTTAAAAGAAAACATTTTGTGCTTATGTAGAAGACAACATGGTTTCACTTCAGAATATGTATTTATGGTTTCTGGGGCATATTATATTGACTAATATTTACAGTTATACGATATGTTCAGCTTTACCCATCACACTTATATTTTGGTGAACTCACATTCTAGATATTCTGCTACAATGTTTTCCAGGGGAAGAAAAGGAAGGATACAGTGTGCATTGCCCTGGCTGATGAGACCTGTGAGGAGCCGAAGATCAGAATGAACAAGGTTGTCAGGACAAACTTGAGGGTTCGGCTTGGAGATGTAGTATCTGTGCACCAGTGCCCAGATGTCAAATACGGAAAGCGTGTACATGTCCTGCCCCTGGATGACACAATAGAAGGTCTCACTGGGGATCTGTTTGATGCATACCTGAAGCGTAAGTTGTTGAACATGATTAAATTTTTTTGGTTTCACATGTGATGATTAGCTCTAATAGGTGAGCATTGGTTGATTCAATATTATCTAGTTGTTGATTACTGCCATTCAATGCATGGATCATCTGTCTTGCTTAACGGGCAATATTCCATCTGCAGCTTACTTTCTGGAGGCATATCGCCCATTGAGAAAAGGGGACCATTTTCTCGTGAGAGGTGGGATGAGGAGCGTTGAATTTAAAGTCATTGAAACTGATCCTGGGGAGTACTGTGTTGTTGCCCCTGATACCGAGATCTTCTGTGAGGGGGAACCTGTGAGGAGGGAGGATGAGGATAGGCTAGATGAGGTTGGCTATGATGATGTGGGTGGCGTCAGGAAACAAATGGCTCAGATTCGTGAATTGGTGGAGTTGCCCCTGAGGCATCCTCAGCTTTTCAAATCCATTGGTGTGAAACCACCCAAAGGAATTTTGCTTTATGGACCTCCAGGTTCTGGAAAGACCTTGATTGCTAGAGCTGTTGCTAATGAAACAGGTGCTTTCTTCTTCTTGATTAATGGGCCTGAAATTATGTCCAAATTGGCTGGGGAGAGTGAAAGTAATCTTAGGAAGGCATTTGAGGAGGCTGAGAAGAATGCACCATCAATTATTTTTATTGATGAAATTGATTCAATAGCTCCTAAGCGAGAGAAGACACATGGTGAAGTTGAAAGGAGGATTGTTTCTCAACTCTTGACTCTCATGGATGGACTAAAATCTCGTGCCCATGTCATTGTTATGGGGGCGACTAATCGTCCAAACAGCATTGATCCGGCTCTTAGAAGGTTTGGTAGGTTTGACAGGGAAATAGACATTGGTGTTCCTGATGAAGTTGGACGCCTTGAAGTTCTTCGTATTCACACTAAGAACATGAAGCTTTCTGATGATGTAAGGCTGACATTTTACTTTTCAAATTAAAATTTGTTTTCATGGGAACACAATGCAAAATTTACAAATAATATTATTATGGCGCTGCAGGTTGATTTAGAAAGAGTTGCAAAAGACACCCATGGCTATGTTGGTGCTGACCTTGCAGCTCTCTGTACTGAATCTGCACTCCAGTGCATTAGAGAGAAAATGGATGTCATTGATTTAGAAGATGATTCAATTGATGCTGAGATCCTGAACTCTATGGCTGTTACAAATGAGCACTTCCAGACTGCTCTTGGAATAAGCAATCCTTCTGCTTTGCGGGAAACTGTGAGTAACTTTCAGCTGTAACATTATGTTATCTACTTGCTCTTATGGGATATGAATCTTAATTTTGATTTATACTCTATTTTTCTTGCTTGATGAGCAGGTTGTTGAAGTGCCGAATGTTTCTTGGGAAGATATTGGAGGGCTTGAAAATGTCAAAAGGGAGCTTCAAGAGGTAATTGAAACCATCAAGTTAGATTTAAGCTGTACCATATTTTTGCTGTTAGTTTTTAGGAGTTGAGAATTGTTTAACATTCTTTTTTTCTGAAGCCACATTGCTAACCTTTTGTTTTCTTGTAGACCGTGCAATATCCTGTGGAACATCCAGAGAAATTTGAGAAATTTGGTATGTCGCCTTCAAAAGGTGTTCTTTTCTATGGTCCTCCTGGATGTGGTAAAACCCTATTGGCGAAGGCAATTGCAAATGAATGTCAAGCCAATTTCATTAGTGTTAAAGGACCTGAATTGCTTACCATGTGGTTTGGAGAGAGTGAAGCTAATGTTCGTGAAATTTTTGACAAGGCTAGACAATCTGCACCATGTGTTCTCTTCTTTGATGAGCTCGACTCTATTGCTACTCAGGTTGGTCTTCCGCATGTTATGTTCATTTAGTGTGAATTGTTGCGTAGTGGGGTTAGACGTTGGTCAAGCATGCACCTTTAATTGCCAAACATTTTATGTTTTAAAAAAGAACTCCCCTTTTTTTTGCAAATGATGGAAACTAAGCTAATAAAAAATAACACATGGTGTCCTCCTTATTTTTGAGCAAGGGCTTATTTTTTCCTTTGACTAAGGAAAAAATCATTTTACCTTTAAAGCAACTAGAATCCCATACATAAGGGCATTCTGGTAATTTGGCATTGATTTGGCATTATACTAAATAGATTCCCAAACATAATTGTGATTAATATACTTGTTAGCAGAGCTTGTTCAAAAATGAATTTTATTCCATCTTAACCAAAAACCTTATCTTTTCTACTTAAAGAAGCTCATCTTTTTTGTAAGCCCACCTAAACATGCTAATATTATATAACTTTGATGCTTATAAGAGGAAGAAAAATTATAATTTAATTTAGGACCGTGTACCTAATAATGTGGTCGAGACGGAAAAAAATAAAGGAGGCACTGTAGAGACTGCAATTTTATTTGCTACTAGTGCCAAAGATAATGAAAACTTATGTTCAACCCATTTTGGTATTATTGCAGAGGGGAAGCAGTGTTGGAGATGCCGGTGGTGCTGCTGACCGGGTTCTCAACCAACTCCTGACTGAAATGGATGGCATGAATGCAAAAAAGACTGTTTTCATTATTGGGGCTACTAACAGACCTGACATAATTGACCCTGCACTTTTGCGTCCGGGTCGTCTTGATCAGTTAATTTATATTCCTCTCCCAGATGAAGACTCACGTCATCAGATTTTCAAGGCCTGTCTCAGAAAATCACCACTTTCCAAAGACGTTGATCTGAGAGCTCTTGCTAAATATACTCAAGGATTTAGTGGGGCAGATATTACAGAGATATGCCAACGGGCGTGTAAATATGCAATAAGAGAGAACATTGAGAAAGTAAGCTTTTACCCTCTTCTTTGCTTGCCTTTTCTTGTAATTTCTTGTTTATTTGAGATTATCCATCTGTCTCCCTATCTGCTAATAATGATGATTTATCATAAAAATTGCTGGTAATATGATGATATTACATGTACTATTTATGTTTTCTTTCTCAGTGTGCGCACTCAGATGTACATGGGTTTTGTTATTCTTCTATACCTCTAGCTTCTCTGGATATTTCAACTTGATTAAAATCCAAGGTTCTAGGCTATCCCGTGTCATTTTCTTGTAGTATGTTTCTTCTGCAGATGTAGCCTTTTAGTTTCCATTTCATTTGATGAAAAATATTTCATTAGCATCAATTATATGTACACGTTCTCTGTTTTCGTAAATATTCATATTTTTGTTTCTAGAAGATGACTTTTAACCTGGGACAGATTACCACATCTTCTTTTATGGCAACTTGGCCCTTATATTAGGTAACAAAAAACGCAATCATTTTGCAGTTTGTATTGACTTTAACAGAATAACAGCTGCTGTAGACTAGTATTTCTAGTTTCTGCTTGGTGGAACTTCAGATTTTATCTAGAGATCTGAGTATATCTAACATTTCCTTAACCATCTTGATCCGTATGGAACCATTTTTTCTTTTATTAAAGATCAATATCTAAACACGAACTGGATCCTGTGCTCCTTTGGTTTTCTTGATTAGGCAAGTTATATAATTACAGATCAAGTCAAAGCTTAGCCATGATTTGTAATCTTGTCTACGTTATTTCTGACACTGTTGATTCATCATTTGAATGTGCTAGTTTGAAATAAAATTGATCGTTATAAAATTGTGGGTGGTTGAGGTCATTGACAACTGACAACAAATTCTCCTTATTTCAGGATATAGAAAGGGAGAGGAGGAGAAAGGATAATCCTGATTCAATGGACGAGGACATTGATGATGAAGTGGCGGAGATCACGCCTGCGCATTTTGAGGAGTCCATGAAGTATGCCCGTAGAAGTGTGAGCGATGCTGATATACGTAAATACCAGGCTTTTGCTCAGACCTTGCAGCAATCTCGGGGATTTGGAACTGAATTCCGGTTTGCAGAGTCGGGAACTGGGGCTGCTGCATCTGACCCGTTCGCAGCTTCTGCTGTTGGAGCTGATGAAGATGATTTATATAGTTAGATTTTCATTTGTTCTAGTATTACTTTCCAGTAATCTCCTTTATACATTTGTCGTAACCGGAAATGGGTGATCATTCTCTTTTTGCTTTTGTTTCTTTCTTGAATTTATCGTGCTTCCGAGATTCTGGAATTTATGTGTTAACTTCACCGCATACTGGACGATACGGTGTTCAAGTACTTATTACGTTCATATAGCTCTTTTATGACTCATGAACTGCAATCCTATTCAAACATTCATAAGGGAAGAAGGGCTTGCAAGGTGACATGTTTTGGTAGGCTTGAAAGTTATAAATAAGTCACTTTTTGCCCATCACTTTTTTTGGTGTGAATTTTTGGGAAAGCTTTTAGCACACTCTTATAGTGTGTTTGAACTACATTATTTTGAAAGAACGTATTTTAGAATAGTAGATTAATGGAGAATATGTGGTTGAAAAAGAAGGAAAAATTATTGATGTGAAGGAAAATATTATTTTATTGAAAAATGTAGTTGAAAATGAGTGGAAGAATGAGAACGAAAATTTTAATGTGGTTCAGACAGGGACTTAGTAAGCAAAACATTCTCATGTTTCAATTTATTGCATTTTTACTCATTTTTCAACTATTCATTATTGAAAATGTCACTTTCATCAATTTTTATTCGAGTTTTCAATTAAAAATCATAAAATGACAAATGTACCGTCCTATTTAAATAAAATAATAATAATAATATAAAAAACAAAAAATCAAATTACAATCCTACTCTATTTTTTTAAAAAGAAGTACAAATAAATTTCAAATAAAAAAAATCAAAAAATAGGAGAGGAGAAAAATCTTCTTATTCCCTCTCCTCCTCTCACCTACTCCCTTCGCCTTCCCCTTCCCCACCCATATTCCTCACCACGAAACGAAACCAGAAAATAGATTGGAAATGCTAGAGGATGTAGAAATACTAAAAACCAATATCTCATATTTGTTATTAAGGCCCTGTTTGGTACAACTTAAAATCCAATTAAAATTGAAAATATGGCCGTTATTGGGTTCCACCCGTCTAATAAAAGTCAACAATAACGGCTATATTTTCAATTTTAATCTGATTTTAATCTCTACCACACACCCTCATAATGTTGTTGTGGGATCCAAAGTCCATGTAATTTGGTATTTATAAG